>VXAB01001183.1:852084-964378 GCA_013399175.1 Odontophorus gujanensis
GGAAACACGTAAAAATACAAAGCATTGCACAGTCCTCTGGGGAATGTAGTCCTTCTCTTCTGAGACAGGTACGCACAGAACTGTCAATCATCCGTGCAGCTAGAGCATTAACTCTTTAACTCCCAATACACTACATGATGATATGATGTGGAATATCAATAATATAACAAAAATCATAAAACAATAACAAAAGGTTTCTCGAACACCTCCAGGGATGGTGACTGGAGCACTTCCCGGGGCAGCCTCTTTTAGTGCCTCTTTCAGACAAGAGTCTTCGTTTCCCAAAATGACAGTCCAGGGGCTGGGGTCCCACATGTGGCACTTTGACTGCATTCACACATGTAAAGACTCCTTTTGTTCAGTTGTATCTTGAATTATGTCATTTCTGGGTACACTGTAGTGGGAACTCATGTGATATGTCACACTAGTTATTGCTGTTATAATGTCTGAGCAAAGGCGGCGTTTTGAGCACCCTACGCAACAGAATTCCTTTCATCACTAGGATACCAAAATGATAACTCTGTAGGAATTTAATAGAATAGATATAAAGATTCTATTGGAGCGGAGGGAAACTGTCATGGTAATCTACACCTCAACATCAGGAATGAGTTATTTTGCATTATTCTCTTTATTTAGTTAACTTCATATGCCGAGGCGTTCATGTGCATAGGATTTATCACAGCCCTGGAATTTCAAGATCCTGGTCTCCAACCTCTACCCCTAATCTACACATGAAGCTTCGATACTTGGTTGTTACAACCTGTGTCCTCTTGATTGGAAAAAGATTGAAGCCTTTTTGGTTTTACTTAAGCTTATATTTATGTCTGTATTCTCAATTATATTTATAAATATGCATTACTAAACACGTTCAGTTCGATGTGAGTTTTCCTTTATTTCAAACAGACATGAAGTATTTCTGTTTTACAGTATATTTGAATCCGTTATCAGTTTGATTCTTCACTGTAGCAGACCTTTTTTTCCCACCCCTCCTCTCTCTATTATTTTTTCTCTTTTCCTCCAAAGCAGCATTTAGAAATGGTATTGAGAAGAGGCGTATTACCAGCTGGTCCTGCTGAATAACCTCTTTCCTGACCTGGAAAGGCAGATGGAAAAGGTTCATTTGTAATGACAGATCTCGCATGGGAATCTTTAAGGATAGCTCATGTTGAGAAGATTAGCACTGTCCTTCACATGCAGGTCACTTGTTACGACCACTGTTCCTTGCAGCACGGGGTGTGGGAACATTCCCAGTGTCGAACAAGATATAGAGAAAGGGTCACATGGAGCCTTTGATCCATCCTGTGAGGGAACTGGCAGGGAAGTCACATGAATTCAGTGAGCTCAGAATTTGCTTATCTGTGCATTTTTAGGTGTAGAGAAAGTTGGCTTTACACATTACTAAAGCAGCACAACTTGTATGTAAAGTGAGGTGGGTGGTTGCTGTAAAGAAGCAGGCTGTTTGAGATGTAGAGTACATAGACCTCCTGGAAGTAATTTTTTAGGTGTTACTGGAGATTAGGTTCTTTAATCTTAGCTGGTGTTATCTTTAGAGAGCTAATGTGTTCAGCTTAAGCTTTCCAACCTTTCTCGAAAACTATTTCATTTTCAAGTACTCAATAGAGGTGGAAAAAAAGTTGACTGAGAATATCATGGAGTTATTTGGGGTTGGAATGTAGTTGTTTTAAAATGAAATAATGAGACATTTTGACAAACAACCCAGGGATAATAGGAGTAGCATGAGAGCTTGTTTTCTGTTTTAGGGTGCAATCTGGAAGAATTTGAGAGTATGATATTGCTACTCATTCTACTTATAAACCTTTAAACCATTCACCTGCATCCTTCTTACAGAGTTCAGAAAATGTGGTGGGGAAAAAAGAATTGAGGATATGCATTGCAGTAGACAGAGTAAACATCAAGACGCTTTTGTGTATAAAATCCTTATTATGTCACTTCAGAATTTGTGGTGAATAATTTTTTTTATTTAGTGGAATCTTTCTCCCTTTTGAAAGAGTGGTAAAATGGGTTTAGTAGCACTATATTTCTGAAAATTCAGAGAGGCCATCTTTTCAGTGCCTTCTGTGATTCTTGCTTTATACCATATGTTACGTACTTTGCAAGAAGAGAGATTTCCCCTTGGAAGAACAGTCGCCTTCTTAGCAGTGTCTCCAGTAAAATAGCATTAAAAAGAAATACAAGTACACATGTATTAGAAAATGAATGGTTCCTTTTATTACTGCTAGCCATTTATTAAAAAGGAGATGGTTCTAGTTTAATTAACCCAGTTGAGAGTAGCAGATGGGGCAGAATGTCTTGCAGCGATAAGACAATTCAGAAATGGCACCAGATGTTGGAAGCTGTCCCTGGTGGTGTTAGAGTGCAGCACAGATGTTCCAGTCCCACCTGGCTAGTTTCTAAGCACTGCAGGCTAAGCAGCTGTGATGTAACCTATATAATGTACGCATAACACTAAAAGCAAAATAATTGAACTGCTGCAGCTCCTTCTAAGGGCAGGACTGTTTAGAGGTGAAATCTTTGAGGACAAACAAAAAAGGTCAATCTGAGCTTTCTCAGGTCAGTGGAATAGCTAGCTAAAAGCAATAGTGAGGACGAGCGACATTCATTTAAAACTATTTCTGGTTTATTTAAAGAAAAAAGCTTTCTCTTGTATAAAAATGGAAGATTTAAGAATAATATGCTTTTTATACCTAGTCTGGCTTTTTTTAGTGAAAAATTGTTACTATTGTTACTATGGTACACTTGGAAGTTAATAATTTAACTGTCTACTTGGAAATCTTAATGTTCATGCTGCAGAAAGGAAACAAACAAAAAAAAACACAGCAAAAAAAACCCATACAAATGCAAGCCATGTCCTTGACTTCAATTCAAGATCACTGCAAAGTCATTCATGCTTTAAGAAACACAAAAACTTAAGTACAAGATATTTAATTTTTCATAGTAAGCATAATAAATTAACTTCTTTATAGTGACAATATCTGACTTTTATATATATAAAAAAATAAAATTCCAAAGTTTTAATTTCACAACCTGCCAAGCTGGCAATATCCCTCACTAGATGAATCCTTTCTAACATTTTTGTTTTCTCTACATTTATTTTTGGTAGTAGTAAAAACTTGGACCTTAAGAAAACAAAACTGCAAATCTTGCAGTGCAGTTAGAAGTAATCCAGTTTACTGTTGCTCAGGCTTGTATAAAATGTGTTACGTTGATGAAAAGGAAAAACACCATGGACTTATGTAGTACAATCAATAAATTCGTCTTGCCAAATGTAGAATGGCTTTTCATAAATTCTGCATGCAATTATCGCAGCGGATCTTCCTGCAGTGCTCTAACAGCACTTGTCTCCCTTCTGTTTCTAGATGTATCAACTGACCCATTTGGAGGATTTGCTGATTTTAGTTCAGCTGCTGCTTCAGCAAGTTTCCCATCATCACAAGGTAGGATTAATTTACAGATTGAAATGCTGTTAAATTGGAGAAAGAGGAAAAGAGATGCCATGTGGCATCTCATTGAAAGTCATTTTCTTTTTCAAGGCAAATTGTGTTTATTGAGCTGGACCACAAGTGTTGATATCGTGTAAGAAAGAGATCCATTGTCTAGCACAGCTCCTTTCTCACAGACCTGAAACTTTTATAAATGTTGGTTCCAAGTATATCCCTTTTCATTTTAAAACATGGGCTTAGAAGTTAGCTCCAAATCTAATTTTGAAACCAACTGAAACAAAAAGTGGTTTAGTAAAACCTGAAACAAAAAAGTGTGGATCTAAATGCTGGCTGATGAACATTCATTAAGCAACTTACAAGTGGGGTTTAACTGTGGGCAAAGAGCTATTTTAATTGGTATTCTACAATGATGAGTGCTTCAATATGACAGCATCTATGTCTTCCAAAATGGTTGGAAAATTGGCTGTAGTGATAGGACTATTCAGATTACTAATTATTGGGATCTTCCCAGTGCCTTGTGTAAGGGCACTACTACTACAACTATTTGCAAGAAGTTATGTTTTTAGTACTTCAGCAAACAGTTTGCAAGCAGTATATGCAGAGGGTTCAGATTGGTACTAAGAACTTTAAGGACGGGGCAGAACAGGTAAATCAAATGGGTAAATTGAACAAAAATAAAAAGTAAAGTCATGTTAATTGGAAAATAGGAGCCCAACTGTGCTAGAAAAAATGACCCCCCCCCCCCCAAATCTTCTACAATTAAAAATAAAATCTGTAGTTCTTTAAAGAGAGAGGCTATTATGCTGACCTCGTTGGGTGGCATAAAGTGGGAATCCTAAGCTCTTTACAATCTCCAGTTCAGTTTGGGTTACTAGTGGTAGGGTGAGCATGTTGGAGGGGAATTCAGTTAAGGTACATCCCTCAGATACAGTGTGCCGCTGACTGTTGCCTATATTCATTGCAGGGGTGAAGCTGACTAACATTTTTCTTCTAGCTTGACTAAATAATGATTTAATTTCACTCCCTTTTTAAGAAAAGTATTTAAAATTAAACAAATCTAGATCTGAAGTCAGACATAAACAAGTCCTTGCTCATCAGGAGAGCAAGGTGTCAGTAATGCTTGTTAGACTCAGATTTGTCCTTGCCTGACTGCATGAGCCACAGTTTTGAACTTTCATATGTCCATGCAGTTGGCTCAGTGAACATGCAGTCATTTTGCTACATACACACAGTCACTGTATGAAAAATAAAGTGGACAGAATTTCGCTTACATTTAGACTGGAAAAATAATGCTGGAGAGCCGCCTCAAGAAATCATCTTCATTTTGGTGATGTTTTGTCAACCTGAAGTGCTGTCCAGACAGAACAGTGCTGCAGATGAACACAGAGGGAAAGGGCTTGCTTTTTTGTGAAATGTTTTTTGTGAAGTGGACTTGGGCAGCAGTGGTGTTTGTAGCTGGGTGACCTCAGTGAGGATTCAGGAGTAAGTCCAGATTGTGGAGAGAGCAGCAGATCTGCCTGTGAGACAGTTTTAGTCAGTGAGGTTGTCTTTTTTTCTCTCTCACTATGACAGGAAGACTGTACTGGGCATGTATTAGTTGGTACACCTCTAAATTACTTAGCGGGAAAGAACTGCTCTAATTTTTTAACAAGCTGTCTAAGTCAAAACCAAGTTGTTTTGCAAACACAAAGCCGCCTACTATGCAAATAATTTGTGTGTTAATACAGCCTAAATTGATACAATCCTTTATCTGCATTAGCATGATTAATCTATTCCAATCACTGTTATGCAAGGGACAAGGAGTCCTGTAAAATGATTAATCATTCCTGAACAGCATAAGCCCCTCTAGAAATCCTTTCCTTCTTGATTAATCATCTTTGATGTCCTACTGAGGGGGCAAAACCTTTTACATTTTACCCCTGCTTCTATTATTGGTGCTCAGTGCACAGGTCTGAACATAGATAAGTAAATGCTGAGTGTGCTTCTTCTATCAGGAATATTTAAAGTAGGTTTTAATTTTTAATATGTAATACTAATTGAAATATTCTAATATAGCCCCTGTTTGTGAGAGAGATCAAAGCAAATGTTCTAAGAAGGCCCTAAGCTAATGAACATCAGGGCATGAAACGGACTAATATTGTTGGCAATACTTAGATTCTGTGAACAGATTTACATTCCTACTATTCTTTTAATTAGTTGGTAAATATAAAAATAATTGAGGGCTGAAGGTGTATGTTGACAATCTTTTACGTTCTGTGTAATTGTTCACACTGTTAGATTTTTAGTAATGGAATACAGTTAAAGAAATTGCTGTGGATTGCTGTTACTGAAGTTGGACATCATATAGTTTGAAAGCAGAAACTGTCACAAGATTCATCAGCCCCAGCTTTTATGTGTTTGAATCTTTATTAGCTTGTCTAAAGAAATTCAGAGGGTGATTTAACTGTTCATTAGAACTTGGTTTACTTCACGTGGCAGTGACGTTGCTTGTCTTTTAGCTCAAATACCACAGGTTTATCAGTTGTGTAATCTAAAAGTTGACCTGTATGATGGCCCAAACATGGAGCAAGAGTCATGATGTAGTAATGAAAGCAGCTTAAATGGCATTGTTTTATTTTTAGTATCTCCTGTATATATATATATTTTTTAAATCTCATCTTTCACTATTGCTCTCGTGAAGCACCCCTTTTCTAGTTAATAGAAAAATGTGTTTTTAAGGAAAATAACATCTACATTTGTTTGACTCAAAGGTTATGATCTCTCAGATCACTAGTTTCTGTCTGTGGAGGTCTGTGATTCTGAAGTAGATACCTTGCAGTTGTGTATAAGGAGCTTGTAAGGCATTTTACAGCTTTCTTTGTCTTAATGTGAATTGCTGTGTTTTGATCTAACGCTTGTCTGCAATAACCCTGCTATATTGAAATGAAACAAACTTCTAGAGATGACCTGTGAGTTCAGCTAAGTTTCTGCTGAAGGATATATTAGATTCAAGATTGAATTTCTGCTT
This sequence comes from Odontophorus gujanensis, assembly GCA_013399175.1. Taxonomy (NCBI): domain Eukaryota; kingdom Metazoa; phylum Chordata; class Aves; order Galliformes; family Odontophoridae; genus Odontophorus; species Odontophorus gujanensis. The sequence goes on from VXAB01001183.1 coordinate 858,553, forward strand.
CGTGCCAAGGGAAATCTGGAAAACTTGATGTTTTAAATGAGCACCTCATGGGATGGGAAGAAATCATTCCTTATCACCTTAAATAAGAAGTTTCTAGTAACCTGTTTACAAAGGGTTTGTTTTTTATTTATTCCTCTCAGCATTTTTCCTTACAAAGGGTTACTGATTGTATATATATGAATTTTGAAGTAGCTGGTTTTGCGTTCTATCATGACAGAATTTTTCATCAAGTGGCTCATTTCTGGCAACTGTTCTCCTAGCAAATACTATAACTCTGAGCTTAAAAAATCAAGTTCTAGGTGTTGTTTTTACTGGTGACTCCAATCTACCTCTAAGTTATCTTTGTTGTATTTCAGCTAAAGATAATCTGTCCCTGTTTGTCTTGTATCTACAGGTGACATGTTATCAAACATCCTTCTTTCTGTGCATGGATGTTTCATATTTCCTTTGCTACCTTGTTAAAATTGTTGGAATATTCATGAGAGGGAATGATGTCCAGATGGAAGTTCTACCTGCAGATGTTAATCTGGACGGACACAGATCAGCTCTCATTTGTTTCAGTTCATGGAATATGGCATTTGTTTAGTGCCATGCTTTAAGCCCTTCTACCTTTCTTCTTTCAATCTTCCACTTGCACTGTTCCCTTCCCCTCAGGTACAGCAACAAGTGGAAATGGAGACTTTGGTGACTGGAGTGCCTTCAACCAAGCTTCTCCTTGTCCCAGTGCTTCATCTGGAGAGCTCTTCAGCAGTGCAGCACAGCAGCCAGCTATAGAGCTCTTCAGTGCCTCGCAGCCAGCTTCTGGCCGGCCTCCAGCTGCTTCAAATTCTACAGATCTTTTTGATTTGATGGGACCCTCTCAGACAACCTTGACCTCTTCAGAAAGTATGGATTTCTCCATGATGAGTTCCAATGCTGTGGGCATCGGTTTACCCATGTCAAGGTCACAGGTATGCTGCCTTTTGTACAGTTTCTAAATGAGGTTTCTCAGTCTTATGCCTCTCCTTAATCACAATATTGAAACTGGATCCATTCCACTCTTGAAATCCATACCTTGTCACTCAGATGTTGTGACCAGCATTTCATAAGAATATTTTGTCTGAACATGACAAAATGTCCTGAAAATAAAAGGTGCTGGAAGTTCTTGAAAAGCCTCTTTTTATAAACTAGTCTTCCCTTAGATGATCTTCATTGTTCTATGAAGTGTTGCTGCTTTGTTGGGGAAGAAGAGGTTGATGACATTTTTAAACCTTAGAGCTATCATCCACTGGATGTTATGGGTTTCCAGCCTCAGGCAGGTGGAGGTGAAGATGAGTCTGTTTTCCCAAAACCCAGAGCTGCCTATTAAAGTGGAGAGTCACTGGCTTTTGGAAACCATAACAGGTCGACTTGATATTGGGAGTTAAAAATCAGTATGTCTGAGTTCTAAACTTGACAATACTGCATAGAGTGTTATTGACGATGTAACAGCAAATGGCAACACTGCTTTGGAAGAGCTGCAGTTCATAGAATAATCTCATGGGCTTTTTCTTGTGTTCTGTGGAAATATAAATACTTGCTGTTTAGTCCTGAAGTCTATTAGTAATATTGTTTCCAATGTATGCCAACAAACTTTTTTTTTTTTTTAAATTTTTTCCTAGCCCCTGCAGAGCGTGAACATGATGATGCCGAAGCCAAACTCTCTTTATAACGCAAGCACAGAGGTGGTACAGAAGAGTGCAAGCAAAACTCTACCTTCAACTTGGTCAGATCCCAGTGTAAATATCAGTTTGGACAATTTAGTACCTGGGATGCAGCCTTCCAAGCCCCAGCAGCCATCACTTAATACCATGATGCAGCAACAAAGTGAGTTACTGTTGAGGCTCTGTCTTGCTTGCACACTTTCTCTGGGCATTTAGTAAGCTGTCTTAGAGATGAAGTATTCTGCTAATTACTGTTTTCCTATGTTTAGCCATAATTGCTTTCTTAAACTACATTTATGCTTCTGATACAAGTGGTATTATCCAGAGACTGACAAGACTGGTAACTGCAGATCTTTACAGTAAAGTTTGCACTGTTGCCATATCTTTATTTCAGGCTTCCTACCTGCTGGAGCTTCTTTAGAATGCATGTAGTAGCATTTTATAGCAATACATGCCTTTTAAAGCTTATTTTTAAATGTTTTCTGAGCCATCACATAATAAATGTGGAAATGAGTGCAGTAGCTACATTTTGGCTATTGTGTCGTTGTTCACAGTGCATCACATCTTTGTTATCATGTAAGTTAACTTAAAATACATAAGCACCTTCAAACAGATTCTGATTAATTTTTGCATCTTTTGTCTTTTTGCAGATATGCAACAACCTATGAATGTCATGACTCAAAACTTTGCAGCCGTGAACCTCAATCCTCAACCTAACATGATGCCTGTTCGACCCCAGACAAGCCCACTGATGGGAGGGTCCATTCCTGTGGGAATGGGAATGCCCAATGTGATGCCAGGTACGATGGGGATGACCTCCATGGGACCCATGCCTGTGTTGAACCAGGGAACGATGGGAATGAACATGAACATGGGAGTGCCAGCTACAGGAATGGGTTTGACGGGCACAATAGGAATGGGAATAACCAATATCTCTATGATTTCTATGACTCCTGGGACTGTACAACCCAAGCAAGATGCCTTTGCAAATTTTGCCAATTTTAGCAAATAAAGATTGTAAAAATAAATAAAAATAAATGGGCAGTCTGAATGAAGGATTTTTAGCTGTATAAATATAGCTGGGAAGGGATGGAAAACACCGATCAATACATCTTTTCTTTTTTTTTTTCCTTCTTTATCAGTTCAAGTATCTACATAAAGAACCAAAAGCTATTTTCTAAATGTTGAAATAACTAGTGTTCAAATTCTGGAGAGATGAAAGGTTCTTCTAAGGAATGTATTAAATGATTTTGCAAAATAATTTGTATTGAGACCATCAAAGCCTTTCCTAGGTAGAAGAACCAATTTTAACCGTGGGTCTTGATGGAAGACTGGAACAGGGGTTGAGTAAAAATGATTGAATCTAATTTTATACTTTTCTTTTTCTTGAAGAGCTTGACTTTCTTTTCCCCCTCTCCCTGATCACTGTCTAATTGGATCATTCCTTTTACTACCACTCTAAGTCCACAATTGAAGTCACTCAAGTACAATAATCAGTTTTTTATAAGAATATATATTTTTGTCCAAAAATGGCCTACATATGTGATTATGGCTAATTCAAAGGGACCTGGAATGTATATATACTTTTGCTAATGTTCCAGCCACACTGATATATTACTCAAATTTTTATTGTAAAAATTGTCTCTCAGCAATTTGGTGATCACTGGATTTTTGGGGCATTACATGCCACTATTGTTATAACTGAAATCCATTTCAGGCCTGGGAGAAGATTTGACTGAGACTGCTGGAAGGTTTCCTTTTATAAAAACTCCAGAAAATGCACTTTCTTGCAGTTCTTTTACAGTGGAAGTTAGCATCATTTTTACTGCCAGTATCCCTATGGAGCCACTGGTTTACAGTGTCAGCAGCAGTCAAAAGGCAAAAATATTCATTTTTTGCATCATTACAAAAAATAACAAGACGAATTACACTGTTAAGTAAATCTATAACCCTACCTAATCCAACAGCATTTGACTTTAGCTTTCATATAAATCACATTTAGTGATTCTTTTGTGTAAATATGGCATTAGCAACTGTGGAAACCAATAGAAGAATAAAATATATATATTAATAAAGGAAACCTGTAGCAGTCAAAGATTTTACTGACTTACTGAAAACAAAAGAATGAATTATGTTTTTTTTTTTTCCTCCTGTAATTCTGCATCTCAGTTCACATGAATCATGATTCTAGAATGTGGAATACAAAGATATTGTTATATTCACAAGCTGGGAATATTGGTAAGAATAAGCACTATGCTATAGGTATGAAATTTATTTCCTCCCTTTTCTTACATTGAATTTCTTTTTTATTATTAAGTTGATAAAACTTTGTTTCCATTGTATTCATAATGTTCTGTTATACATAACATTAAAATGTTCATTAAAATCAATGTTGGGCTGCTTTTCTTTTCATTCCATTTGACATTTAAGAGAGCATTTGGGGAAAAAAAATAATTTTAATTTGGGCAAAGTAATTTTTATAAATAATTTAAAATTGTTTAATGACTTCTTATCTGAAGCCTTCCCTATCTGGCTCTACTGTTAGGAATTAAAAATGAAGCAGGCAAGATATCCTGACCCGCTCCAGCCTTGCTAATGCTCCATCTACAACATTTCTAATTAGGCAGAAATTCATGTACTTCAGCTAAGTGGTAATGAAAAGTGATTCATTTGCTGAATAAGAGATGAGAGTGAGTGTAATTAGCTGACTGCGGTTTTTAATCTTTCAACAATTCAATGTGTTTAAATTAGTTTCAAAGAATAGGAGCTTTCAAGTGTTGTTACATCAAAGTAATCAAGGCAGGCTTCAGCAGCTGAGTAGGAGAGATCGCTGTGGTTCCTGTTCTGAAACCTTTAAACTTCTTTGGAATAACCATCCTCAGAACCTCATGCTGACAGATGGCAATATCCAAACTGCTTCAATATATGCAAAATTGTGGTGGGAAGAAAGCTGGTTCTGGAGGGTAGATGGGTGGAAGGAAAACTAAGCCTGTAGCTGGTGTTGCTTTCAGGTGAGCTGGGTAAACCTGTTCATTATACTGTCCTCTTAAAGTAAGTTCAGCTGGTTAAATAGTTGGCACTGAGTTTAAAGATTTTGTTGTTGTTGACATTGCTCAGATCTCTTCGAGGAACTGGTGTTTTAGCTTCTAACCAGGGGATTAATTGTAACTAAACATTTGTCAGGGAACAGAGTAACTCTGGTGGGAGTTCAGTCAGTCACTTCAGGGTCTTTGAGTTTGTCAGAAATAGCTCAGCCAGTGGTACATGGGCTTACAGACCAGATGTAGCTCTGAACTGATTCACTGCCCAAACCTACATCATTCTTTGTGTGGGCTGATGTTCTGACTGTGAACAGGGCTGTATGGAGTGTGAAAAGAAGTTCCTTCATTGATTGCTGTCTTCTGCAGGTAGGTGGGAGGGAAGTCCTATAAAACAAAATCAAAATCAGAAAAGAAAACATGCCAAGATCTCTTTAGAACATGGGTCAGATTTGTTCCCATGCAATTTCTGCCTGCAGTGATGAGAGCCTTCTGCATGGAAGTTTCACCCCGTTCTTTCCTTCAATTAAAGACATAGAGTATAGGTGGTTGTGCTTAGCAGAATATGGCTTACATCTGTAGAGACAGAATATTAAATGGATTGCTAGTGTTAAGCAAAAAATATTGAGCATGTTTAAGATGGATATGATAAAATACCAATATTGTGGTATGAGAAAAATAGCATGTTAATAATTGAAAACAAACGATCTTTTCAGATGTAAATGTAAATGAGCTGCTGTGTGAATGCTGACAGTTTGCCCATTCGTCAGTTCCTCTATATAACTAGAGCATAATCTAAGTCATGCTTTTATGTTCAACTTGTTAAAGCCAGGTCTGGCTGTAACTGCACACTGGCCAGGAGCCTGGAATGCACACAGCACATGGCTACATGGTGTGCTGCCATAGTAGCATGGGTTAAGCTTTGCAGAGAGAGAGAGGTTAGACTGTATCCTGTGGTAAGAGATGTTACTAAGTGCAGAGGTGGTAAAGCTGGGAAATTTTAGATAAAATCAGTGGAATCCTTTCTAAAATTCGTCTGTACTTCAGGGAAGCAGAAGCCATTCCCTGTGTATGTTTTTTGAATCATCTCTTAGAAAATAAACCTTGATGATATGTGCAAAGGAGCAATAAACTGCAGCACAGGTGCAGGTTCAGGGATAACTAGAGCATCCACTGTGTTCTACAAAAGGAGTTCTATTTGAAACAGCTAAACAAGGGTATTTATAGCAGCATCTGTTTCAGCTATATCTGTCAGCTAAGAACAGTCTGACACTGCTTAAGGGAGGTGGGGGAGGGATTTATCAATGAAGTGTTTACATAATGCAGGCAGGCATTGTATACTCAAGGTGATGCCAGCTCTAACAGGATAACAAATATCTAAAGACACTTTTATTCTCTGAGGCCTTTGCTCCAGGAGTCACTCTACAAAATTGCCTCTGTGTTCCTCTGTGCGTGGCTGTAAACACTTTTATAGCATATGACATTTTATAGTATCTTCACTTGGTTCTGATTAAAGCTTTTCATGGAGATGTAATTTTTCTCTCCCACCCTCCAGGTATTTGAAGCCACCGCTCACTGAGAGTCACAGCTGTCTCAGGCAAACCCACAGGGTTTGACTGCACATTGAAAATCTTTGTTTTAAGCAAAATATTTGACTGCTAAGGAAACTTTCAGTCAGAAACGTCAGTGTGCTGAAAAATCACTGAACGTACTGTTCTGGGCAGCAGCTGGGAGGTGTGACTGGCAAAAAGAATGAGAGAATTGGAAACCAGATGCTGAATGCCTGCTTCCAATTATTCCACCCAGGAGCTCTGCCTGCAAGGAGCAGGAGTTGTCCTCTTCTTCCCATACTGCTGACTGAAGCCCAGCTCCTTGCTGGGGACAAAGCAGCGCTGTGTGCTGCTCCTTGCAGGCTGGGGCTGTGCTGATGGAGCTCTGCAGCTCGTTCACTTCAGCCAGAAGTGCACAGTCACTGTGAACATTTCCCCCCAAAGCGTTTGGATTTGGAGCTGACCTGATGTTTGAGACAGCTCTGTGGGAGAGCTCCTGGGGTGCTGGGAGAGGCAGAGGATGGCTGTTGTAGCTGTGCTTCTAGGATGTGCTGTATGGGAGCTGCTCATAGAGCTTCAGGGAAAGACAGAGGCAAAAAACAAGTTGCAAAGACAGCTTGGTGAGCCCAGCAAATGTTGTGAGACAAAAGGGGGAATCTGTGGGTCTGTACAGCTCGGTCTGGGTATGGCTCTGCCCAACTGGGATGCTAGAGAACTTTAGTCCTAATCAGGTCCAACAGACAGGAAAAATTGAAATGTCTTTCTTTTTGATGCAATTCTAAGTTAGCCAGTCAGATATGTAAGGATAAGCAGTAAAGAGCAATCTGCTGAGCGTGGCAAGTGAAGAAGGGAGCAAAATTCAGTGTATCCCTGTATGCCTGCAGCTGGGGTTTCTTTACATGGCATAACCCAGCTCTCAGTGACTGGAGTGCTCCGTGTGCACCGTGCAGCTCAGCCCTGCTTTTCAAAACTGTCTGCACTGCTCACTGAGTTACAGATCTCTTTTTTTTTTCTTTCTTTCTGTTTAAATCATGTGCCATACGGTACTGGTTCAGTAATTAACCGGTTCTTTAATAGAGCTACAATTACTTTGTTTCATGGGAAGGAAAAGAATGCATTCCAAGACAGAGCTACTTTCGACATCTGGGAACCTCCTAACAGCTGGCTATCTAATGAATATGCATCTGCTTAAGAGGCTGTAGTCCATTAATAAACCAATAGATATAAAACAGAAACAATCTTTGTCAGCTTCAAATGAGATTGGATGCAATGTGCTGTGAAGTGTCACTGTCACGCTGAATCGAGCTGCGGAGGTTAACGGCCGCTCTTCGGTACCCGTGGCACCGCGTCGTGCCCTGAGGGGTGGGGGAGGGGCCTCAAAGCTGTGTGCCTGCTTTCTGCTGCCGTTCCCGTCCTCCTTTCTGCTGGTGCAAGCTCCTTTCACAAAGGAGGATGTGGGTTTTTGTTTTTTTTTAATTTAAGGCGTGAAGTTAACAGAATGAATAATACCAAGTGGTATTATAGCCAAGATATTTTATGGATAGTACAGTTAGATGATTGTGATGGAAAAGAAGCGATCAAAATAAAGGGAAGGAATGCTCACCCACATCCTAGGCTCACAATAGGAAACTCCCAAGGAGCGACCTCCAACAAGAGATCCTTCCCCAGTGGTGGTCAGCCCTTAAATGGGGTCTGGGAGAGGTGGAGTCAGACTCCACCCCTTCTGGTCACACAGTGCATTGCCTTCCCCTGTGCCCCCACAGCTGACTCAGTGCTCAGGTGATCAATCAGTGGTTCAGGCCCTGACTCAACAGTTCCCATGCATTTTTCCTACCCAAATTATTCGGTATGTGAGGAAATCACACGTGAAGAGATGACTGGGGAAGGAGGTACAGGAATGTGATGAAAGGCACCTATTTGAGAAGCAGGGCTTTGTAAGGGGACTGAGAGCAGCCCGTGAGCTGTGTTGTATGACAGCATTGTTGTAGGTGCAACAGACCCCCCTAGAAACAATGACAGTGACTTTATTGGACTGCATGGATGTCTGAGCTCTTAAGGGTTTTATCTGCACTTGTTCCAAGGCATATAGCATCCCATGTTGTCCCAACCTGGAGCAGCATTTCTTACTTTTGCAGTAGTCATTTCCTGTGATGTCTTCTCTCATAAAATGTGGATTTAGCATTATTTTAAGCACCCATACCCATCATGCATAGGTGTCTAATCCAGCCACTGGTCAGATACCTTCTTTCCAATGGATGATCCTGCAGAACAGTGGCCCCTTGAAGCAGCAGTAATTATTTTTGATGGGAAGAGGTTAAGGAGGTAGAATTGTTCTCAGAGAAGAGTTCCAGTTTCATTTTAAGCCTCAGTAGTGGTAAAACTTAGAGCCCACTGTTAAATAATGTGTCTGCAAGCACACTGGGACAGAGATGTGTGCATCTTTTATTTTGGGAACTGAGAGAGTTTCCTTGCTTAGAAAAACATGAAGCTGCAATCCCACTGCCTGTAGAAGAGGCAAAGCCAAGAATTTGGGCTGGTTTTGCCCCAGGCTGTGTTGCAGGTTGTAAGGGCAATTATTCTGCAGGCATCCATGTCCCATCTTCCACCTCCTCGTCCTCACCTGGAGCCCTCACCTGTACCTCCCATCCTGCTGCACATGGGCAGGGAGTTTGGCAGCTGCTGGATGATCCTTTGGAGGTCATTGAGAACTTGTGCTAGATGGATAGCATCTCCAGGCAGCCTAGTCTAGCCCAGGGTTTGGGTCTGTTTCTTATTTCCTGCAGACAAAGGAGTTCTCTTTTCCCTGACACCTTGTCACAATGTACTCCTTGCCCTGCTCTAGCAGAGACAAATCCAACCAGCAAAGCTCTGGTTCTCCTGAGGATTGGACCCCTCCTCCATTTGGAGTACAGCAGGTGGGTCCCAGATTAGCAACGCACCTTCCCTGCCCCGGGAGCTCTGCCTTTCACCCCAGAACGAGCAGCAATAAATGTTACAGTTTTATCTTTCTGAGATGGACAAAAGAGCAAACCGTAATGGAGGGCTGTCCTTTTAAATACTTCCACTTTTCAAGGTCACTGTGAAGCTTTTATCAATCAGAAAGCTAAATTCATACAAAAAAAAAGTACCCATAATGAACCAAAGCATATCTTGAACCGTATCCCTGCAGCAGAATACAAATTATCCTAGGAAGGTGTGTTCCCTGAGTTCAGCATCCCCGTGAGCACCGAGCAAGTAAGCAGAGAAGCCACTGTTGTGTGTTCCCATCTATCAATTTCTTGTCTTTTTAATTTTTCCTTCTTCTTTTCTGTAATTGATTTATTAATTGTAGCATCTTAATGATCTATTTAAAATAAATAAACCATTTACACCATTTCAAAGGTATTTTGTGATATTCAGCTGATATTAAAATAGCACCAGCCTTATGTGCTTTTTCAGCAAGTGACCTAATTAGTTAATAAAGTAATTGAATATTAAAAAGGATGTTGCAAGTGATTAAAATTTAAGAGCCTTCAGAACATTATTAAAGCTATAAATCATACATCACTGTTTTAATTTGCATAGCTACAGAATTACTAATGGTCCCACGTGCATAAGCTACTTGGCAATTAGTCTTTTAACAAACTGTTGGTAATACTGAGATTACCAAAATCTTTCCCCATTTCTGACTTGCCAACAAACCCAGGATGAGAGAACGCTAAGGGTTAAGTTCCTAAAGGACAGGAATGGGGTTCCTTCACAGGTCTCTGTTCACCCAGCTGGAGGACCACGTCCCACCGAGGTGTGAAGAGGTGAGGAAGGAGCGTCTGTCTCCACTCTGAGCGTCCCACATCACCTCGGGTGATTTATTTTCCAGCCCAGTTCAACATGCTTGAATTTCTTGACCCAGTGATGGAAGTTCTGTACTCCTGTCTGTCACAGTGACGTTTCCCTTTTTCATCACCTGGATCCCCAGCACTGAGGGGACCAAACAAAGGGCTCTGGCCCACAGCTGCTGTCTTTGGGCTGTGGGGAAGAGCCAAACCAATGGCCCGTCACCTTCCACTCTCTGTGTTGGGGCTTGCAGCCTCAAGGGAAACCTCAGGCATCTGCAGACAGCACAGGGTTTGGAGAAACATCACTGACAGAGAGCTGTGTGCCTGGCCCACTGAGCACGGGGCAGGAGGTGAGGAGGATGAGAGGGAAGCAGGCAGGGCTGCACATTGCTCCCTTGTCCACGTGCTGTGCAGCCCCTTGGTTCCATCTGGTGCTGCTCTGGGGACAAAAAGTGGCTCAGTGGATCAGTCTCTGATTGCCCCTTTGCTGCAGGCTGTGCCAACTTTTCTGGGAGCTGAGGCTTCATCCCAGCCTCTCACAGGGAGATTAGGATGGTGCTGTGTGGCTCCCACTCTGCTCCCCCATTCCTTCCCATGTGCACTCCCTGCAGGCACGCTGCTGCTGTGAGCTGATAACACCACGTCAGGCACAGGTCCTTTCCCTTTGCTGAAAAGCAGACCTCACAGAATAGCATTTCCCTGCAAAACAAAGATGTCATTTCCACCCAGTCAGCAGAAGCCTCGATGTAAGTTGTAGCTATTGAAGTGCTGCTCCATTACCGGGAGAATTCCTTTTTTGGTGCTGCAAAACTTTTCAGGAGCTGCCTTTGAAGCTGTTATTGGAGGACAGGGTCTGCAGCATACTCTTGCAGTATCTCCCTGTCAGCCCACAGCACTCCCGGAAAGCCCTCACACTGAGCATGGTGACAAATTGCAGCTCTTTGTTCATTAGTTTACACTGCAAAATAGACACGAGGCCGAGGATGGCTCTCAGCAAGTGCTTCGCACTGACGCTGATGTTTGCGTTGTCTCAAGAGGTTGGAGGCAGCACGACCCACTTTTCTCAAGGGTCTGTGTTTTTAATTAGAGCAACAAGCTGAGGAGTGGGCGGCTTCAGAGCATCCTGGCCCAACAAGGGATGTCAAGAACGCAGCTGTTTTGAAAATCAACTAATTACTACCTGCTATCTTACAGGTATGAAGCTGTCACTGCCTGATGAAGGTGGCTTAGCAAACGTGCAGACATTACTGCAAGGCAAACACCAAGCTGAGGGCAAAGGGGCGTTGGAGAAGACAAAGGTTTGTGCCCATTTGCACTATTTGGCCAAATTTAGGGCTGTTTAAGTCCTGTTCTGCATGCAGTGTGAGAAGCAGGTGGAGCTGGAGCACACACAACCCTTTTCCTATCCCATTTTCCTGCCCAGCATGGTTGGTAACTTTCTCATACACCACTTTGCAATCCTAACACGGGAACAACCACTCCTGTACAGTACAGGACACCATCTGTGCAAGGCAGGGCTTCTGGAAGAGGGTGTCACGTGCAAGTGCCTGTGCAAATAATTAGGCAGACTTTTAGCCCCAAAGCCATGATTGAGATCAAAGTGCAGGCCTGGAAGCAAAATTACCCCATTACTGACTTACCCCAAAACAACACTGGAAGAGCTCCTATGGGAGTACCATCCCATCGCTGTCGCACCCCACCCCAACCACAGCTTCCAACCCAACAGCACAGGACTTACAGCAGCCAATAGCAAAGGCACAAAGCATATCCTTCCAGTGTTGTTTGAATTCATTTACCCCAGGGTTTGAGCTGGCCATCGAGCAAGGTGCATGGTGCAGGGAGGTCTTGCCAAGAGCCCCCACCTTCCCTCCACGTCCCACTGTTCTCATTTTGGAGCCTCTAAGCAACTACAGTCAAGCATTCCTCCAGTTGTTTCTTCCACCATTTTGAGAACATGGTGATGCTGCCTAACATTTACATGCACTTCCCAAAGCAGAACCACCTCAGAGCCTTTCTTCCAGCAGAGAAGCATCAAATCAGTCACTTCCCACTTCCTGGCTCAGCTGTTTCCAGCCTTGCAATACAGACCATGGCTCACTCAAACGCAGCCACAGCTCTCTGCTCTGCTCCTTCCTTCCTTTCACAGCTCAGTGTCCTGTTTGCCATCCTTCCTGCTGCTACATCAGTCTGACAGCATCAGATTTTCCACTCAAACCCCCACATCCTTTTCCTGCTCAGACTGCTGTGTGCTTGTCCCACCGACCACGCTGATGTGACCAACTCCCTGTGCTTGAGCCAGTCCCCGGGGCAGAAGGAGGCTGGTTCCCTTCTTCAAGCCTGCAGCAGTGTGTGACTCACAATGACAACACCCACGGGCTCAAAGAACATTATTTCAGTGTTTTCCACACCACGTCACTTGCACGTGAGCTGCCCAGAGATGTGGTGGGTTCTCATTATCTGGAGATATTCAAAACCCATGAGGGCACTTACCCGAGTACCATACTGCAGAACTGCTCTTAGCATGAGGGGATGCACCAGGAGAGCCCCAGAGGTCCCTTCCAACCACTGTATTCTGCAATATAGGATTTCCTCCTGTAAATCAGCACAGAATCGTTTGAGTTAAGGGACCCTAAAGGCCAAGCTGTCCAACTGCCCCGCAACGAACAGACACCCACAGCTCCATCAGTGCTCACAGCCCCTCCACCCTCACCTTGTCTGTCTGCAGGGATGGGGCAGCACCACCTCTCTGGGCGACCTGTGCCAGTGCCTCACCGCCCTTACTGTCCAAAGCTTCTTCCTTACGTCCAGCCTAACCCTCAGCGCGCAGTGGGCTCTGCCCCCCATCCCCACCCCCCGGGATGGCGGCGGCCATGGGATTCCCCTTCCCCTGCTGCCACCTCGCGGCTGCAGCGGCGGTGCGGGGCTGAGCTCCGCCGAGGAAAGCTCGGGAGATGCGGTCCCCACCTCCAACAGAAGAACTGCTCTGGGGCAGGGGGAGCGCCCCCAGCAACCTGCCCTGCGCCCGGCAGAGCCGCATCGCAGAACCGTAGGACCATTAAGGTTGGAAAAGAGCTCTAAGATCATCTAGTCCTACCCAGCTGCTCCCATGCGTTACTCTTCAGTTTGTGTTCATTCTCTGTCCATTCAGAACGATATCTGCTTTAAATATTCAAATACTTATTCAGACTCCAAGCAGGCTGAGCATCACACAGCCGGACCCGTTTGTTGAAGGTGTCCATCAGCACACGGATATCTGCAGCACTACAATTCCTGACAGCCCCTTTGTCACCCACTTGAGGACTGCGAGGCTGTGGGAAACAAATAATCAAGCCTAAGAAAGGAGCCATGTTGTGAGCAGTGATGGGACAGACTCAGAAACACCACGATGAGAGACCTCCAAGGCAGGCAAGGAACCGTGGGGAATCTGCTTTCAAAACAGAGACAAACTGATGTCAGAACCAGAGATCAATGTGCTGTGTAGAGGACCAGGACAGCAGCTGAACTCAGGACTGGAATTTCAAACCATGTCTTACCACTCCAATGTCATTTTCCTTAATCAGAGCAATGGTCTCGTTGGATATGAGACAAATGTCTGCTTAAGTACTCTCAGACACACATCACCTGCAAGCAAATAAACCCCACAGGTCTGAGCCAGCCTATGAGAATGAAGTTTCCAGTGTGTGTGGCAGCCCATTTTAGCAGGCCTTCTTGCACAGAAAAACTACAGTTCAGGTTCCAATGGCTATGAGCAGTAGAACAAGGAAAAAAGCTCAAGTTTTCTGCAGCAGTGCCAAATTTGTTTTGTGGAAAGCTCAGAAATACAACTGCTGCAGATAAACCATGCTGTGACTTGGGTTAGGAAGGCATTAGAGTGCTTCAGAACTGCAGAACACTGAGCAGCAGCTCCTGTCCTTTGCACTTGTCAATTTAATCTAAAAGAGCAAGCAGGAGTCCACTGCCACTGACTGTAATGACATCAGATACCAGACACGTGGCAGAAAGGGCACGCTCCCAGTGTAAAACTACACTTAAAATGCAAACGAAAGTCAGTGGCTACAGACCTCTGTGAATTTGCTGCCTGGTCCTTCTCACGACATTCATCCTCACTCGTAGCTTCCAGCTGCAGATTTTGTTTTCTTTAAGCAGTTTGCAGGTTGCACTGGGAATGATTCCTTTAGAAAGCACCTGAAATTCCCCAGCAGATCTGTTATCACCTCTAGCAAACTGCACCCACATCGTTAGCACCTGCGATCCAAGCACACCTGCACCGTGGGACCAAACAGGTTCCTGGCAGCCAGGCTCCCCGTGGCTCTGCTCACACTGCAGGGCAGCTCTGCATCTCCCAGCTCCTGGAAAACCACCTCCTGAGGGCACGGCGAACATACATCCCACGTGGCAGCTCAGTGCTCAGCGTGGTGCTTATATTCTTCAGCATGAAGCTCGCTCCCGTTCTGCACCTCTAAAAGACAGGTATGGTGATGGTCTTAACTTGAGGATGAATACACTTCTGGACATGGACAACTGCTTCTCCTGGGATCACGCAGCTGGACAGCAGCAGTTAGAACTTGTGGCCTCCTCATCCACACACCTGTCCTGACTGCTGTCGTGAGCATACAGCCAGCACAGAAAAAACAAGCTCTGAAGCCAACTGCTCTACGGATATCATTTATTGCAATGTATTCTTAGCATCTTTAAATATAAACAGTTATATCCAGAAAGCAGAACATTGCAAATTCGGTATTATTCAACGTGTTCATAGCAGCATCAGCTTCCTAAGAAACAAAATAGGAAGACAGAGAAGGAATTACAAACAGGTTACACCCTCATTTATCGCAGTTTGACCCAAACGTGGTACTGCAGTGTGAAGCAGATATTGAAGTCACCCAATCTGACTGCGAAGACACAAGTAACCCCAGGACTGAAGCGCATCATTACGCCCGATGCCCGGCACACTTCCCGTGTGCTGAGACATAAGGCTAACAGTCGAGTGCCTGAAGAGGGCAGATGATCTCTGTATCTGCATTACCTGACATGTTATAGTTTTAAGGACGATACTTAGCTCTTGTGTAGTGCTCGCTGCTCCCCCAGATACTGGTGAGACAGGCAAGGACTGCTCCCAGATGGACTACAGCTGGAGGCTGGGCTCTGCCAGCACCTGACTTCCAACCCCGCGTGGCTCTGGCATGTCATGCTGCCCCTTTGTGTTTCACTTGGGAAGCTCTATAACCCACTCATTCATTAGCAGGTCCCAACCTGTGCAGCTGCACTGCTTGGAAAGAGGTCAGTACAACTGCTCCCCTCGTAATGCCCCTGTTAGTGTTCAAGAAATGGAGCACTTCTCTCATTTCCCCATCTCGGGATGATCCGTCAAGCAGAAGGTGCAATGACACAGCTGCACTTTGCTCTGAAGCAGTGGAAATCAGAAGCAATCGCTAGAGCAGGAGCAGCTTTCATTTCTTGCCTGAGAGAGAGCACTGATCTTTTGAGAGGAAAAAAAGATGGATATGTTTTTACACAAACTGATCAGACTACTTTTCATTCTAAACGAATACACGACTGACTGAAAGTCTCAGGTGTACTAATTTTCTTCAGCTAAGTCATCCAAGTGTACACTGTGAAGGTAGCAGCTAATAAAACAGTTATCCAGGAACATCAGAAGCCATTTTCCTTGCCTGACAGGCCTTCACTTCCCAGCTAAGAGCAAGAGCACTTACAGTGACATCTGAAAGGACGTGTAAACATCACGAGACAAGCCAGCTCTGATATTTCTCCACTAAAGCAGTCCTTCCTCCTGCACCCCTGGAAGCTAACAAGGAGAACCAAGCCTCCTGCCAGCCCTGCCTCAAAGGAGGAAATTTGCTTAGTTGTTTGCTCTCCCACTAGGTTTCCTCTGCACATTTTTAGAGGCAGGATCAAACGTATCTGCTGTAAGGGATGGAGCCTGGCAGAGACCCTCGGGGCACGGTTCAACAGATGGAGGCTGCACTAGAGAATCATCTCTGCATCCTCACTGCTTTCTGAAGGACGAGGTAACACGGGACAGCACACCACTAGGAACCACTGTACAGACATCCAGTGGGAGACAGCAGCACCAGGAACACTGCATGCTGCTAATGCTGTACACACCCGATTGCTACAAGCTGGAACTGCTCTTCTAGAAACGTTCACTGTAAAGTTGGATTGTTTATACTCAAGTTTCAAGCAGACTTGTGTCTCTTTGAGCTTCGTCTGAGTGCTTAAGTCACTTTGGGTTTTGGCTTGTTTATCCCCACCTCCCATCAAGTCTGGAAGTTCTGGGAGAACCAGCTCTGAAATAACTACCTCACTCCATAAAGATCATTGTCCTGCACTAGAAGGAAAGGCTTTTCTATCTTCTTCCAGTAGTGGCTTCATACATTTTCATATCCTTCAGAAAAGGGCTTTTGGGTTTGTAATACCTTAATCACAATAATATGACCTTTGTATCAGTCAGTATCACATAATTCCATAAATCCTGTAATCCCTTCATTTTTGAATATCATTTCTAGTAAGCATTAGCAAGGCAGTCTTACGATTGCTACAGTACAAGCTTCCAATTTTTAAGCCAATGTCAAGAAGTGAAAGCATGAACTGAAACAGTTCTGGGCTGCAGAAGATGCATGATCTAGCATTTCTGCTTTACACTCTGCAATGCAGGCAGAAAACATCTTTATAGCAACTCACCATATTTGAGGCAGCCACAAACACATTACCCACAGCTCCTCAGCCTGGTGCTCACTGTGCTTCTCAATTCCCAACACCGTATGAAGTATTTACGCTGTGTTGCCATGAAAATCTCACTCAGTCTGTGTGAAAAGGACTTCAGAATGGTATCACCATTCAAAAAAAAAACAACCCCAAAACAGACCCTTTACTTGACTTCATTCCTTACTGAACTATGCTGGCAGTAGAAAGGTCCACGGTGACACTCTGAGAAATATCTGTGACACCACAGTGTAATTCTGAAAGTGTTGCATTATGTCATACGTATTGTATCATGTATCTGCAGCTGGCATCATGACACCCCACAAGTTTCACATCTGCTACTTCAGAAATCATCCCAAAACCATCTCCAGTGATCACAGCACTCCTTCAAAGGCAGTTCAAAAAAAACACTGCTCTCTGCAATCATTTGGTACTTCACACAAATACACTCTAAGAATCAATGCTTACCATCAGGCTGAAAAACATCCCAGGAACACTGGGCAGAATGCAGCCACGAGAGTGATCCCTCCCAGGGATTCCTCACATTTGGCTCAAAACCTGTTCACTTTTACTTTGTTTCTTAGGACTGCCTCCTGCTCGCAGTCTCTGATGTAGTAATTTCAGACCTCTACACTCACACCTTCATCTTTGTGACACTACAGCACCAGAGGGATGGAAGAGCAGCCAGCTGAACAAGGAGCCAAGATCAGTGCTGAGTTTGGAAAAGGAAAAAGCACAGAAAGAAACGACCAGAAACAACAAACAAAATGACAAAGTGGCTTTGGTTTGTTTGCTTGAATCGAATTTACATGAATGCTGCAGTGAGGTAGAAGACTTTGCTTCAGAATAACATTCAATTTTATTTAAAGAGAAACTTCATCTGAAGTATTTAACATGCAAGTGACAACACATACAGGATTCACTTGCTAAGTCACAATCAAATACTATGTTTGAATGAGACAAAGTTCATACAACAGTATTCAGGTAATGGGCCTCAAACTGCTGTCAGAAAAAGTAGGGAACAGGAAGACCAGAAGATGTGAAGTTGTGGAAGAGCTGTATGTAAGCAGCAGCTTGGAAATAATGAGAGAGGTGGGTAAGAATTGGGAAATAAAGGAAGAACCACCACACAAATCATTACATCTAAAATTAAAGAGAGAAATCATCAAGTTCAGAGATGAGAAGACAATGAGAAAAGAGGAAGAACAGTTTAATAATGAGGTAGAGGGGAAAAAATATAGTATGTTCTTAACCAGGTTTGTCTACTGAGGTGATAGCTCTGGAAGAACAGGTCAGCAATACAAAAATCAAGGCACCAACCCAAGTGTAAGCACCAGCATTTCTCAGAGAATCTACAAAAAAGAAACTTGCAGATGTGAACAACACTTGTAGGATTCCAGAGAAAAATCTTCATATGAAAGGAAAGCTGAGACTTGCAGTGGTCAGTGATCAGCTGCCATGGGAAGAGCACACCAAAGCTGAAGGAACACTGAAGGTAACTGTGTCTTAACTGATCCGTAAGAAAGGATGAAACAGGCAGAGAAATACAATATGAGGTTAGAAAAAAACCCACAAGAATTGAATGGGATATCTGATACATAGGCCTGAGTGGAGATACAACACCCTTTGGTCAAATATGAGAGAAAAGGGAGAGGTGTCAACCAGCAGCCTTTGGCACACAAGAATGGAAGAGGGAGAGACAGTCATCCCATGCAGCTCAATCAGAAACAAACCAGTCAGAAACTGGAGGAGAAAAAAAAACACAACTGAAACCAAAATGAAGAGAAAGTTATTTGCAATGAAAGCTGCTGAGAAGTCAGCAGCAGAAAGAAGTTCCTCATTTCTAGCTTCATATGCTTGCAATAATTTGTGAGGATTCACTCAGGTGGCAGGAGTAAGGAAAGCCAACCAGGAAAGGTTCAGAAAGGGCTACCAATGGTAAACAGATGAACATCCTTCCAAAACCAAAGTTAGAAAGGAACATTCTGAGCAGACAATTTAATGAGCGGAGAGGGAAACTGTGTGTGAGGAAACACTGGACCACATCAACACAAACAACAGCACAAGAGGAGCTGAGAACCTCCAAGGGAAGAATCTGTTCAGTGCTGAGTTCAGTAGGAAGGAATTACAGCAATGAAATTACGTGCAGTACAAAACAGTAAATACTCTTTTCTTCTCCTACCTCCATGAAATTGTTTTTTGCCTCCACAGTACTTCTTAATCAGAGGTACTTTTGTCCCATTCTGAACTCGGATTTGCTGCTCATTGGCTGCACTGATCCAATCCCACATCATCTGAAACACTGACATGGAAGTTTCAGGCTCCCTCAGAGGCCTCCAGCTGCTCTGCGTGCCCAGGAACTCCTCCTAAATAACTTCTGCAATTCACCCAAGCACCAGACGTACTGCTATCAACAAGCAAGCAATATGCTGCATTTGTAATAGAAATATGTCATTCAAGAGGACAAGTCACTCGGGCTGAGGACTTATGACCTCAGGATGCAGTATGAAACCTGCTATAAAGCACCAGGAAGTTGTTTCATCCATTGTCCTGGCAATTTCACATCTTCACACTGGAGCTGCTGTGAAGCACAAGGTAGCTGGTATGAAAATGGGAATAGCAGCGTGAAATCTAGCATCCTCTGGCATCCAAGAGAACAAAGTAATTTCACAGCATTATTTACCCTCCAACTTTTGGACATAGCTCTCAGGAAGCAGTTTATGTCTGCAGAAGCCTGGCCTGATCTGTCACAGCTTAAGAACACTGCTAGAATAAAGCCACCAATGAGCAGAGTTTGACTTCTATACAGATAGGAAGGAGTCATGACAATTTCTGCTCCACAAGAACAGCTGGAGCACCTCTAGTTTCAACTTAAAGGCGCTTCGATCAAGTAGATGTGCTCAGCACAAACACTTGTATCTGAGAAGGAAAACTACATCTTTGCAAAATGTGCTATCTCAGCATGAAGCAAATGGGTGAAAGACAGAAGTGCAGTTTTCCATATGCAGTCACAGCATTCAGAGATGCTCTCCAAACATGGAGGTCCCTAGATCAGCTCCATTAGCTGCTTGCTGGTGACACGCGGCGAAAGCACAGCACTACAAATAGAAGCATAAGCTTTGACACTGAAAACAGATTAAAATCCTGGCAACCATTAACAGAAGGAGTCTTCAATTAAGAGAAGAGGTTTTCTGTCGCACAGAGCATTACAGAGCTATCGATGAAGCCATCAGCAGCATGTCACCCCATCTTTTCAGACACTACTTCAAACTGAGTGTCAGAATTACATCTGGAAGAGAAGATATGCATGTAACAATGGCAGATAAACAGTTGCTTTTGGAATATGTGAAATCAGAGATTCCTCAGAACATGCAAAATATCATTTCTGATTCATTTCAGGTGGAGATCTCATCTTCAGCTCAGTGCATGTTACAATTTGCTCCTATAACTGAGCACATCAACATTCTCTACCAACCTTCCTGATTTAGCTGTCTACTTCTTTAGAAGCAGTGGGCTCTATGCTTATCTCCCTCATCTCACAGAGGGAAACTGTGCTACTGACCTCACCCTGACACCCCCAGCAGAGACTGAAGGAGGCTGCTCTGGCAGTAAGCTCAGGATGCTCCAGTTGGAATTATTTCCCCTACCTTGTTACAGCAATGGGAAACCTCTCACAGTACCAGACTTCACAAGAATGCTAAACAGTAATGAGCGCTACCACAGCGATTCATGCTATCAAATAAATACACTGCCAAAGGCTCAGCCAAGTCAATGAGCTAAATGGACAAGCAAGACGTTCTCTCCTCGAATAAAAATCTGGTTTATGTGACGTGTGAACACTTGCTGATAATCCACTTTGGGCCTCCTTTTTCTCCGTGCCTGGCTCCTCGTGCGGGTACCGCCAGCAGTGGCACCCCCTGTGTGAGCAGTCCCGCTGCCCACATCAGCTTCACCTCTGACAGCCAGGTGCAAACTGTCACCTGGCACCTTCTTTTCTCCACCTCTGCCCAAGCATTTCTGCTTCTCACGCTCATCTTCTTCTCTCCCTCGTCCCGATCCAACTTTCCATCCAGGTGTCTGAGAGTCATTTGTTAGGGCTAGCTCCCCTGAGATAGTCTTTGAGTCAGCTCCTTTCTTCACAGAGGCATCCTGCAGCTTGAGTCTGTCAAACAGCTGTAAAGGAACATTTCTGTATGTGACCACTCATAAAACAAGGAAGGCCTCTTGTTCTGCACTTCTGTATGATATTTGAGTACACGATACCAAACTGTTCTCACATAACTCAATGAACAAAGAAACTTTACTGGAAATAAATCCTATGATACTATGCTCTGCTGCCAAAGTCAAACTGTGACACAAAGTGAATGGATCTCCTGTACGTATGTAAGCATATTTACACAATAATCAAGGAATGTGGGGAGCAATACTGATATGCAGCAGCATTTAACTATGGTCAGGAACAACAGAAAGCTACTAAGTTGCTCTGTTAGCTCAATTTTTCCCAAACCTCTTGTAACGCTGTCAAATAGAGAGATTTCCATCCTTGTGTCCTCAGTTGGGACACTCATTGCTAAAACAAGGAGACTCTAACAGCAAGGAACGTGTGCTGAAAACGCTCTCTGTGCTCCCCAAAACAAACAAACGGAAGAAGGCCACTTCTGGGAGGTGAACAGACCAAAAACAATAGGAAAATAATTAAAGCTACAGCAGCAGATCCAAAGCACTGCATGAGCTCATTAATCTAAGAATACGAGATACAGAATCTGGACAAGGGAGTGCTTTTACTCGGGCAGCAGCCAGCTTTTATGAAATACTGAGAAATGAAAAGGATTCTTGGCGAGGTGGTCTCTGCCTAGCAACAGGATGGGTAGCGAGGCTGTGTGAGAGCTGGCTAAAATTAACAATGACAACTTGATTACCTTAAACTAATTTTTTTGAAAAAGAAGGGTGGGATCTGTTAGAAAAGAGATTTAAATGGTAGGAATTTAAAAGCAAGTTCCTTGCAATGAAACTGTTTAAAAGTTTTTGTGATGCTCCTCTGATGTTGAGAAGGCCCCAAGCTATGCCATTCAATAGGCACAGCCCTGTCACATTTTGTTTTCCTTCATTGTTCAGAAGCTCATCTATCACTTTTTTTCAGTCTTCAACTTCATAAACATGTGTTTGCAGCTGGATCCTACAGTTTTGCTCTGGAGCAGCATGAAAAATTCTGGGCTTCACAGCAGCTAGGCTAGAAGTTCAAGTGACAAGAGAGACACACCACGGGCCAGAAAGATTGTCACTCTGCAAACATTAGTACCAGTTATGCACTGCCAAATCACCCACTGGAACACATGAGGACTGGATCAATCACGAGTGCAGAAGGTGCTTTTATACCAAACAAGCTAGGGCACAAAACGCTGGATTTATGCTGGCTATGAAAATGGTGCTAGTCTATAACCAGACAGAACAGAACAAACCAGTCACAAGCCAGGGATTGAGCTCACTGAAGGTCAGTGTACTGTACCAAGCAGTGACAGCAATCATGATCTGATGTGAGAAATTCTAATGCAGAACGTCAGTAACACTGAATTACAGCCAAAGTACTTTCAGAAGGCCACAAAACTTTTCTGTTCAAGCCATTTTAGAGTCACCTGTAATCAAAGGAGGTAAAACATTTCAACTGTAAGTACAGTTTTCCAGTCAGTGCTCCTCTTTCACTACTTTGAAAAATGAGATACTCAGAACATGAAAATAGCAGAGGGTTACGTACCCGGGTTAGAGAGAGTTGAGGTTCTGCATAGAAAGCTTTGCCCAGTACTGGCTTCCTGTACGTCTCATCCACATCTGTCAGGGCCTAGGAGAAGATTAAAGAGATGGAAAGTACAAAATTAAGAAAAGACACAATGACTCCAGGCCAGCTTTGTCTCATAGCACTATGAAATTATGTTCTAACTGAGAAAATCCACCCTAGGAACAAGACGTGCTTTGGAGATGGCTCTGTGTCATCTCAGTCGTACTGAGGTATAAAAGTAACAGCAAAGTCCAGCATTCATCCTGTGTTACTTACAAAATCTCCCTGAGCCTTGCCTGCAAAATCCTTTTTTTCTACCTATTTCCAAGCTTTTCACAGCCATAGGCTCACGGACTTGTAATAGCTGCTTTTATAGCCATTGTCTTCAAGATGTACACATGGTAGAACAGAGGGGAAAGCTTTTTTGCCAACATGCAAAAGCGACTTATCAGTGAAAAGACATCAGAGGAATCTTCAGAAGCTCCTGATATTCCTCATATTCCACCTTCCTGGGTTCTTATATAAAACCTTTTCTCCATTCCCACATAATAACTACGAAGCAGCCAGGAGTCAGCCAGACACACCAACCCAACCCCACGCACCACCCAGCCTGAAACCCAGTGCTCAGTGCCAAAGCACACAAGTTTTTAGGAACCCACAATATCACATCAATCTTCTACAAATGCAGCTTGCTTAAACCTGTTGCAGACGTCAAGTTTTCAGTATAGCAGTTACAAATGAAGGGCTTGGGATGGTCATTACCATATTCCAGAACTTGTCAAATGCAACCAAGAAGCCCGTGCAGACCCCACGGAGCCCCTTGAAGGTGCGGATATGGACGTTGATTTTTACACCATCTCGGACACAGCGATGGAGCTCCCCCAGTGGGCTGCCTTCGTGCACTGGAACAGAAAGAGAACGTCATTGGTCTTCAACAGAATGCATTCACAGTTACTTATTTGCTTTACAGCGGAAGCACAGCAGATCTTGGTACAACACAATTCCTTCAGGGTCTGTGGAAAGTATTTACCTATGTTCTCCTGCAGTTCTTCACACGAACAAAAATATCTCAACCAGAGACGACCCTTCTCCTTGCACTTTAGGGACTGAAAATTCAAGGCTGGATTGCACATCAGGAAAGGTATATACTACAAGTCTCAAGTGTTACTGCATGGCAGCTGATGTGCAGTGGCTGGCTCTGTGATAACAGCTCTCTGAATTAACCTAAATCACTCATTCTTTTGGTGTTGTTATTTTTGAGAACCACTGCTCTCAAAGACCGCAGGTGACACGGTCACTACATCAGACCGATGCTTTTAACCAGACACTATATATGTGAACCAACCCTGAGAACTCACAGGATTCTTTTAGTTCTTTTAGACTGCACGCTCAGATTCCTAAGTTTCTTTTTCACAAAAACCTTATGAAACCTTGCTGTGTAATCCTCCTGCTTCACCAGACCAGAAGGGCAGAGCACACGACCCACAGTGCCTCCCACCCACCTGACATCCACATTAAGCACCAGGATTCCATCTGTAGGGAAAAAGGTCACCCCGTGGGTTCTGCACTCAAACCCGTCCCCATTGTCTGCAGGGACAGTGAGTGAACCCTTCTGGGTGCTGAACCACTGCGTGCACTGCTGGTGTCTGATTTCTGTTTGTGCTGCCTGCTCTGATGTGCATGAATATAACAGGTGCTCTTAATGCAGACGTGACCTGTTTGCTGGGCCACCACTACAGTTCCTTTTTACAAAATGTTGTTTTTTTGTTGTTTTTTTTTTTTGTAGTTTCAGTCAGTATTCCAAACACAGAGTCATCATACGAAGACCTTGCATCAATACTTAAAGCCAATCCTCTTAGAAATCCTAAACACAGTGAGATTTAGGGTGACACGATGCGTGCCGCAAGGCCTTCATGACACTTCAGCACCTACACGAGAAAAAAAGCCCTGCTTCAAGCATCCAAAACCGAACACTCTGAGCTCTGCTTTCTGCACAAAGAAGCGCTGAGGTGACAGCGATGAGACGCTCTAACTGCAATAAACCCGCGGTACTTTTAACACGACCCCAAACAACGACCCGACCCCCACACACCGAGCCGCGCCCTCACGCCCAAATTCCCCCATCCCATCCCATCCCATCCCGGTCCCTCGCGCCTTACACGGCATCCTGGTGAGGACGTTTCGCGGTGCCCTCCTGCGCCGTGCCGTGCCGCTGCCGGCCGCGTCCCGCTCGGGGCCCGCGTTCACCATGAGGCTGCGGAGGCGCTGGATGCGTTCGGGGTCGGCGGCGGGAGGAGCGCGGCGAGAGGAGCGCCCGGCGGACGGACCGCGGCGGGCGGAGGGACCGCGGCGGGAGCGCGGGCGGAGCAGGCCGCGCTGGAAGCTCTCGTACTCGGCGAGGTTGTTGAAGCAGGGCGCGGCGGGGAAGGGGAGCGGGGTGTCGGCGGAGTACAGCGCCAGCAGAGGGTCGAAGCGGCTGGAGCTCACGTCCAGGCGGCCGGGGCTGGGGGAGCGCTCGGCCCCGGGCCGGTGGCGGAGCTGCCGCCGCTCCGCGGGCCCCTCGTCCTCCTCCATGCCGGGATGCGGCGCCGATAGGGGGCGCTGCCGATCCGCCCGCAGAGCCCCGCGGGGCGCGGAGCTGAGCGGGGCGGGGCGGCGCAGGGGCGGTGTGAGCCCGCGCTGCTGTGGCGCTCCGGGTCCGGGCGGGGTCGGAGCCGCCGTCCTTTCGCTCCGCCCTACAGCGCGGAAATATTTCTCCCAAGGAGAAGGGATGCTGTGTTAGCGCTGCTGTGTGTTTTTTCCTGTAACAGATTCCACCACCTTCTAATTAGGTTTTCGTAACCAACACAAAGGTTCGTTCCTTCAGGGCTGTGAAGGCCTAGATAAAAACACGCATCAGAACACCACATTCTCGAGGTCCATTAAGTACACAAGGAGTTGTTTTCTCCTCTCAGCACTTAAATTAATACAAACAAAAGGCCATAAGCCAGTTCATAGCTTGGTTCCAAAGTCTCCATATGATGTTCATGTACTACATACACACTGCTGTAAGGATGTGTTAAACGGTGGTATTAGGTCTTGTTACATTTAGGGACACACACATGTCGTGTGTGAGTAAGGAGGCAAAGCACAGCATGTATCAGACAGTATATATGATTAAATACCTACGTAATACTGTATTGTTACCAGCATAATACTGGCAGCACAGAGGCAAACCCATCTGGGCATGGCCTTGAGTGTGTACATCACATCCCCGTAGAAAAATGGGACAATAAAATGCCCACATAACATGACCATGGTTGCAGTATTTTCTCATCTTTATTCAGACTGCAAAAATCCAAATACTGCCACCCCATGAGCAGTTGCTCTATTGGCCATGTCTGATGTCAAGTACCAGAGTGGAGCAAATTGTGTTTGTGATTTTTAAACTACACATAAAAAACCCCCAAGCCAGCAGACAGACAGACAGCTCTCAACCACTGTGGGTAATGACTCATTTGGAATCGTCTCTCACACTCACTCACATCCTCTTCCTACCTAGGAATTTTATGTGCCATTCTGAAAAATAAGAACAATATAGACATTCTTCTTACTGCTCAGCATTAATTTCTCAGAATGAGGACACAGCGTAGAGCTTCCGGTCCCGATAATACAACTGCAGTTACTGCTCATTCTCAGAAAAAGGAAGAAAGTGCAAAGTAGTGTTTCAAAACACAATAAAATGCCTGTTTAGGGACTGTGTTTTTCATTTAATAAGAACTGCAGCACATTGCCTTAAATGCAGAAGCTCCTCTTGTGAGAAGAAAAGCACGGAAGCAGAAAAATCAACTCTACACAGCACTTACCTGATTTGGTCAGTACTGACTACTTCATCCTCTTTCCATTTTTATCCCTATACCAACAGCTTGCTGGTCAGACTAAGGTTCTAGCACCTTGTTTCTGAAACCAGTATGCTTAGAAGCAGAAATATATCATTCTTATAGAAATACAATTATAATGATATAACAAGCATTTGTACTGAGAAAGGTTATTTCCCTCAAATCTCATTTCTCCTAGGACAAATCCCTTTATGTTAGCAGAAATGTTTCTGCTCTGAGACACTGTGATTTGTTTCAATAAACAGATTAACTAATTGTTAGTGACAAACTTAAGCAACATCTCACTTCCATCTCCCTGGTATATATAGTCATGACTGCCACATCTGTATCTACCCCGAGAAAATCAGAGAACAGCAACACAATTTCTTGTTAGTGTACACTTTACAAGAACATTCTCACTTTGCTGCCTTTCTCACTCCATTTCACATAGTGCACAGATACTTCTAAGCTACAGAAGATGAGAGCACAATGTCTATTTGTGCCCTAACAGAATTAAAGTCCATACAGTTTCTTTGCTCTCAGATTATTTCAGACCTTCACTAATCATTACTAGAAGTCCCAGAAATGAGAAAGTCCAAATAATAAATACAGCAGGAAGAAATAAAATTGTTTTTTAATATTTTAAGAAGTATAAAAAATCTGTACATTTGACAAAAGCATTTAAAATCAATCATAGGGAACTGCTGGGTTATACCATTTCTATTCTGTAAGGGTCAGTCATTAGGAAGTTGAACAGTTTGTCACTAATGTCACAGGGGCCTTGATTTAATCCTGAATGTCAGTTGAAGTATTCTGATCTGTCTTTCAACTGAAAGAAAAAAAAAAAAGACTTTTTCCTCTGCTTTTAACTATTCAAACACACAAGCTTTGTTGTAATTTGTCAATTCAATAAAGCATCCCATGATTTATGTGCTGTAGAAATACATAACAATTATATATACTTTTTCTGTATGTACAAACAAGCATCAGTCGATTTATGAAGAGTTCTTAACATTTTAAATACAGTATGACTTAAGGTTTTCCAAATGGAACGATCCTTATATGTCAAACGACACAGCAGTGTCTCATTTCCAGCCAACTTTTACAGTGCTAAAAGCAATGGAAATGTCAAAGACATTTCACAGGTTAAAATCTGTCCATACTTTTCCAGTTGTCAACAACTCAAGCAGAGCAAAACAAACTACCAGTTACACTCATCAGTGATATCAACTATCCTCAGCCAGAATCTCAGGATATTCCTCCCAGAACTGTTCCCCAATAATGTCACAGTGCAGGGAAACCACTTTAGTCCTAGTCCGAGTCACTTCCACTTCCTTTTCTTCTGATTCCTTTGGCAGTTTTATTTTCTTAGTCATTACCTCATTCACCTGAAAATGGAGTTGACACATTAGCAAACATACAAAACTTCAGAGAGGATTCACAAATGGACACGAATAAAAGCTATAGTAAAAGTAACCATCAACCCTATAGCATACTACAGAACTGGGACACTGAAACTTCGGAAGGAGTCTGTTCTCAGTTTGACAACTGACACGTGAGTAGTTGAAAATGCACATCATCATCATGGAGCTTGAAGAAGTTACCTCCAAGTCCTCTTTATTAAAGTACAATATTTAACTCAGAGCTACTTAAAGTAAATGGGAAACCTCAAAAATGTCCAAAACTTGGTAAGAAAAAATAATATATGAGGATCAAGTGAAAAATATTCCCAGTGGGAGCCTCTACTTGTTCCAGTTATTTCAAATGAAGTAATAGAAATCATTGGCTAAAATGAAACAAACAACAACAAAACAACACCCAAAAATAAAAAATAAAATTAAAAAAAACATCCAAGAAACAAGAAGATTAATTCTTTATATATACACACAGAAACATATGTGGAAATCAAAATACTGAACAAACTAAAGAGCCTGGAGTGATTCAGTCCTGATCACATGAAATGTACTACTAATTAAGTATCCTTCCAAAGTAGGAAGATCTAAGGCCATAAACATCTACATTTTCCTGGGACTGATTTCATACAGAACTGGTATTTCTTACACTAACTCTGCATCCATTACGCAGAACGATGAAAATTTCTGAGTTATTCTTAAAATGAATTTCCCATTAATGGCTGCAAACTGTAGTACACTCCTTTAGATAAGAAAAGGGTACTAAACATACTGTCAGCTGAGCTACGTTACTGAACTGACAGTTTGTAATTCCTCTGCAGAGGAAACTGACAACAGTCTAGTACTACAATGCATTTTCTTCCAGGAAGCAGAAATTCCTAAATTCTCAAAGCTGTTATGCTTGTAGACACAGTTATTTAAAAACATCTTCAGAACAATTAGTCACCTTTCACTACATCATATGGAAAGTTTGGTTAGTTTAATATATCTATAGATACACATCCACAGAGCACAATTCCCATTTGGTGATCACACAGAGTGGCTTTCTGGCCACAGTGTAGCTATTTAAAACAAGAACACGAAGCAAGTGGTAATAAAGTTTTTACCTTCTGCCATATTAAGACAGTTCCTTTTCTATACATCAAAGGCTCATTGTTGTAATTGATGTTGAATTCAGAAAATAAAATTTCATTCTTATCTCCAGCCAAAGTTCCCTGCAAGGAAATGAAAACAAGTACTTTTATGGAAAGAGACAGGAACAAACCAACAAGGTTACAAGAAAACTGAATCTGCAGAGCAGAAGATGGGCAAATACAGGAAGTAATAATGACACTTAAAGAGGCTTCTCATCTTTAAAAGGCAAGGTATAATTGTTTTTCCCCAACAGAGCAGTTACTTTCAAATGCCAAATGGGGATATTAAAAAAGAGAGTTTTTTCAAGTCAGTCTTACATTTTCAAGATAAACAGAAAGTCTACAGAAACCAAGAGAAAAACGGAAAGAATCTCCTGAAATCTGCACAATAAGACAATAATACAAGAGGGATTGGGAATCCATACTAATTGAATTCTCTCATTTTATTTCTTGCTTACAGACACCAATGTTCACATGATGTTTTCAAGATTTCTGAACTCACTAGTTAAGAAATCGAAGTCCTGGTAAAATTCCAGTTAAAATGTATTACTTGCTAATCATATTATCACATTTACAATTCAAGAAGTTGTTGAATATACCCACAAAATGAATATTATACTAGGAACAGAAAAGCCAGCCAGGGCAGCTGAGCAGGCAAGGCACAACTTAGCAGACCTTTGATTATCTCTGTACCTAGAACAAAATCTCGAGATCTTACCTGGAGTCTATCCTGTGCTTGCACTGGTGTCAAACCACTCCGCTGCACAAGCATCCAGAACACTGTATTATAAAGGTTATTGATATGGCCTACAGAAAAAAAAAGATAGAAAGAGTATTTACCAACTTGTAACAACTCATAACAGAAAACTTCTAAGAACAAATAATATCACTTAGTTGAGAAGATTCAGACTTTGTGATCCATTTTTAAATGCGCTGCATGTTGTTAATAATGAGAAGACAGATTAATTTTACTTCTGAAAAGGAACAGCAGAGGGAGAAGGGAGTTTTGCATAACCTACATTATCTCAATTTGAACAACACAGGCTACATGTTACTGGAGACCTAGAAATGAAAGCCAACCTGTTTCAGTATGGTATATAAGGCCTTTTAACCTCCATCACTGCTACATTTAAGAAGATTTTCATTTAAGATTACTTCGGTTAAAGAAACCCAAAAATATGAAACAAACAAAACCAAATTCTACTAATATTTCCTGTTTTGAATTCATAGCCAGCATGCAACAAACTCAATCATAATCTAAATATCCAGAATTCTAGCTGACACTTACACATCCAGACAAATCCCACTACAGTTCTAACATTGTTTACTTAAAAACTACCACCCTACCTGCTGCTCTTGATCTGACAAGTTACATATACGAACACAGTGGTATAAGGACATTTCTATTCAAAGAAGATGAGAACTCAACTGCACAAGTCTGCAATTTCTAGAAATGCTTACAATCTGCTTGTCTCCAGCTGAGGTAGTCCTTTAGGTTTTGGTTGCTGGGATACAGCACAATTCGTCCATCAAACCCTGGGGGGTACAGAAGTTGCTGGTCCTTAAAGTAATCCTTCCAATAGAAAACGTAACTTGAGGCAAACTGGGAGACCACATGAGTCATGAACTTACTTGTAAGCAGAAAGCAAAGGAAAAAGAAAGGCACACATCAGTATGACTAGAGGCACCTGTAACCATGATGTATCAATAGCAATAATTCTGGTGGACAGCACTATTTCTTATATAATGATCCAACAGTTCATCAATGGCATAATCTTTTATAAAAAAGCACTAGGAACCAAATACATGAGTTTGGAAAGCAAAACACTTTGTTAAAGGAAGCTCTGTTTTACCAAAACTACCTAAAGCTCCATATCACTAAACACTACAGAAACATCACATGCAGAGTTCACATGAAGAACTAGAACTAGTTGTAGTGTGGATTTCCAAACACAGCCCGGCCTGTAGCCTCTGTGAACAGATAAAGGAAAACCTAAAGATGAGGGCCAAGGCACAGGTTTAGAGACAGATATTGCAAATAAGTTCACTTTCACACCAAAGCAGGTGTTACCTCGCTCTTCTTTTAAACCATTTACTCTTCTTTTTGAAAACGAAACTGTATTCATCGCTCTGTCCATAAGCAATAGTGATATCCTCCAGCTCTTGCATCACTGTCTGGGCACACTTAGTCATCAGACGAAGGGCACGGTCATCATTTGGCTTTTTGAACTCATGTTGCTCAGCAAACCTTCAAAGTAAAAATGGTACAATAAGAATCCTTTAAAAGGCAACTCAGAAACATGAACTCATTCATTTTCACCGTATTTAGTTTCTTTGAATACTGATTTACAATATCCAGTCAATACTAACAGAGGATTCCTTACACCTGTGAAGAACAGTATCAAAAAACTGGTTTTACAGAAGAGCTGATCCAAAAGTAATGCCTCCTATGTTGGCCCACGATGTCAGAGGCAGATGTTGGTGGGATGGCAGCAGAGGTTGAACATTCCTGCCAATATTCCGTTACATTTTGTTGCTGTGTGACAGATGGCAGCAGAGGGGCAGTCTGACATGGAAGGGCTTAGGAAGCAAAAGTGTAGAACAACATTCCTCCAGGTGGAAAAAATGGCACCCACTGACATCCATAACTTGCTGAATGCTTATGGAGGCCTAACAGCAGATGTCAGCACTGCCAGGCAGCAACTACTGAGCTTCAGCATTGGCAACCTCTGCTGGTGCCAATCTGTACAAGCGCAGTATGCAGGCTCTTATTCAATGTTGGCAAAAAACGCACAGCTTATGATGGTGTTTTGTAGCTGAGAATTTACTCTATGAAACAGTGTTATTGTGCTTTTTGTAGCTGTCGTGGTTTTCATAGAAATAAGTGTAGAAGGCATTACTTTTGGAGTAACCCACATACACTGCAGAAAACCTATTCCGTTTCCCATCAGTATCTCACCCTAACCCATCATTCAAAATGACCAGCTTACTTATTTCACTTGGATTAAGATCAGGATAAATACTATTTCCTGGAATGTCGTTTCCTTCTCGGGCACCTCAGTCCCACTAAGACAACGCTGCCAGTAAACACATCAAAACTGACACCTTCACTAAACCCAGACTCGAGCAAATCAGAGATCAAAGCCCCAATAAAACGCCTGCGGACAGAACAGTGCTCTCTTTATCCCGAAGAAAGGCGAGTGCTGACCACAAACACAGTCCTTCTACTCCAGCTGCAGTCCCTCCCCCCACTCAGTCCCTGTCACAAGCACCCTCGTTAAGGACACCGGTCCTACGCCACGGCCGCGCCCCCATGGCGCGTTGCTACAGCAACCACCTGGCAGCAAGCTGCCCGCCCATTGGCTGCCCGCCCTGCCATCACCTGTGGAAGTTGCGGCCGTCCAGCCGGACCACTATCCAGCAGTTGGGCAGACAAGTGTCGTCCGCCTCGAAGTCCCGCACGTACTCGAACTTGCTCTTCGCCATAGAAACGCGGCCGCGCACGCCGCCCAACCCCCGCCCCGCCGAGATGGCCGCCGTCCGCAGGCAGCCCAGCATGGCCAGAGCGGAGGCGGAAGCGCCGTGCCCCCCTCCACAGGGAGGGCGCAGCAGCGAGCCCTTCTAGGCGCCTAGGAGGACTTCTCTATGGTTCACGGAGACGCGTCTCCATGGCGACCGCGCTGCGTGGTGGTGGGCGGGGCTTAAGGGAGCGTTGTGCGCTCGTAGGTGTCTGCGGCGCGAGGACGCTGCGAGCGTTAGGGACCAACCGCAGACGGCAAACGGCTGCTGCGCCATGGAGCGGGGCCAGGGCGGCAGCCACGGCTCCGAGTCTGACCTCGATCGCCGCTCCCAGGGTCCCTCATGCATTGAGGAGACCCAGGGACCCCTCCAGGAGACGCACGTTAAAGCCAAGGAGCTCCAGCAACACGATGGAGGCTTCCCCACCTGCCCTGGGGGCAGCAAGGAAGTGGGAGGGGAGCTCAGGTGCTCCCCTGCTCCACGTGGGGGGAAAGAGAAGGGCCTCTGTGCAAAAGAGGATCAAGAAAAGTGCGGCAGAGAAGAGCAGGAAGAGTTGATGCCGGAGGAGGTCAGGAGAAGCGTGAAGAAGATCTGTCCAGAAGTGAAGGCAGGTGCAGATGAGGACAGTGGCCCAGGCAGGGCCTCGCGTGGACCCACAATCATCAGCAGTGATGGCGGCGTGGCACGGCCCAGTGAGGGGCTGGGGATCCTCCGTGAAGACCTGAAGATCCCCCTGGTGCTTTGCCCTTTGCCACCTGGTACCCATATACAGGTCCAAGGCCCTCTGATGCCAAAGCTGATCCAGGTGTCTAAGGGGCCTGTGAGCCAAGTGCCTCTTAAAATGAAGTCCCTGCTGGAGCCTTCTGTAAAAATTGAAACAAAAAACGTTCCCTTCACAGTACTGCCTTCCGATTCAGGTATTATGTTAAGAAACCAAGTTGGCAGGGTTTTGGTAAGGGGCACACAGCCAACAGGTTATCAGGAGTGGAAAGACGGCATTAGAAAACCATCCCTCTGAATACACTGTAGTTGTCTAATTCAGGGTAACGTGTGAGCTACAGGAGCACAGAGTTCTCTGTTGGTTTATTAGAATAATACAGTTTAGCCTGCTTGCTCCCCACCTCTATGAAGCTCCTTTATAAAGGTTTAGAATCACACTGAATTTTGATTGCAAGTTGAAGTTTAGGTGTCTGATTTTTAAAATGAAGGGTTCATACACCTCTCCAGGACAACTTGGACATGTTAAGCCATAAACATTTTGTAGTGTTGGATTAAAAGCTTGCTTTTTCAGAAAAGGAAAAAGGCTTTTAAAATTTATGCTTTTTTAGGCTTTTAAAATTAATGACTTAAAAGCGAAGTTCTAAAGATAAGAAGTCCTTTGCCAATTATTGATTGTATGAAACAGTTCACTTCTAAGCCTTTTTGAGAGAGGAAATTGCTTGCTGAGGGATCAGCTGTGAGGGTTCTGGCTGTTCATTATGTCACCAGTTCAATCCAAATGCAGTCTGTGTTTACAAAGACATAAAGCTAGGTGTCATGTAACAGTCATTTGGTAAAACAGATTCCTCCAGCAAATGAGTGTCCATATCTGAGGGGAAAAAAAAGCCATCCAGAACCCCAGCACAGCAACAGCCTCGGCAGAGAAGACAGTAGGGGTCTTCTCAGTCTGTGCATCGTTAGGGCTTTTGGATACATAGTTCTGGGGGAGATAACAAATTTGCAGTGATATGGTCTATGCCATGGTGTGTCCAGTTTATAAACAAGTTACAGGAAATGGTCTAGCCAAGTGAAATCCAAACTGTCTTAGCAGTCACGTGTGTTTCATATTTTTACGGAGAGAATAAACAACAAAAACCATACAAATCATTCCTTATACAGTGGTTTATAGGAGGTTAGTAGAGGAGCTTCCCTTGCCTTAATTATTTTTCTAGGAAACTCTCTGCACATGTGCAATGAGTTTTGTGTATTCCAGAGCTGTAGTGATTCTTCTGACTGACACTAAACTGCCTTTTGATGTGATCTGCACTGCGTGTATTGCCTGGAAGATGATCTTTCTCATTTTGTTGCATAGGTATGCCAGATACTCCATTCAGCAAGGACAAAACTGGCCATGTAAAGCGTCCAATGAATGCGTTTATGGTGTGGGCTAGGATTCACCGACCTGCCCTAGCTAAAGCCAACCCGACTGCCAATAATGCTGAAATCAGTGTTCAGCTGGGGTTGGAGTGGAGCAAACTGACTGAAGAGCAGAAACAGCCCTATTATGATGAAGCTCGGAAAATAAAACAAAGGCACAGAGAGGAATTTCCTGGTAAACTGTTATTGATTTACCTCAGTGTTTTAGTCGTGCAGGATTTACAGGAAAGTAAAAAACCAAAAAGGATTTCTTTCATTTAGAGCAAATAGAAGAGTTAGAAAACATGACACAGATTTCGTGCACACAGTCCTTCCATCAGCTTTCTAGTGCTTGTGAAAACATATTCACATTTTAGTGTCCAAGAATTATGTGCATCCTTTAGAGCCTCTAATGGTTCTTACATTCTCAGACCACCACAGTCACATCAGTTCTTCTGACCACATACAGAGGTTACTGTGAACATCGCTCCAAAACCCTTAACAAATTTGTTTGTCCACAACACTGCAATGCAGTTATTAGGATACTAACAAAATAGAACATAAGTGTTTGGAACACTCTGAAGGCCGTTACAATATCAGGTGTCACAATCCTTTGTGATGCCATAAACCTGCTAGCTTGCAATTCTGGTAGACAAGACTAATATGTCATAAATAAGCAAAAGAGGAAGAGCAGTACTCTCTCTCTCTCCTGGGCTGGTCAGTGTAAAGTCACAGTTTATTTAAAAGTCTGCTAGTGTTTAGTTAATAAGTCAGAGGCAAACATACTTTTTAGTGCCAAAATCTATACAGGATTCCTGTTGGATCATATTTTCCATTGTCTCTTGTAGCCTGCAGATATATGGGAAATTTGAGAGGTTAAAGAAAAAAAATCAGAAAAGAACCACATTTTGACTACTGTCATGATTTCCTTCAGGACTGGAAAGCCCACAGTACAGTGTCATGTTCCTCTTAGCATGCTTCCTGTAGCTGTGCCATGTCACTCCCTACCCTTCTGTATTTCTTTGTCTCACTAACAGTTACAATTCAGTATCATAAACACAACATGTCCATTTTATTTCCACCTCTGATAAAGTACCCCATTTCCTAGCTCACTGACAGAAATGAAGTTTTGTCATTGGAGCATTCTGAGAACTCTTTAACCTTTTTTCTTTCTTCTTTTTTTTTCTTAAGGTCTTTCAGAATTGAAGCTGCCACAGGTTAAAAAATAAAAGAATAAAGAAAAGAAAGAGAGAGAGAAAAGAAAGAGACAATTCTATAAATGGGGTATCTGTATTTTTTTCATCTCTGACAGGTTGGGTTTATCAGCCACGAGAAGGCAAGAGGAAGCGTTATCCACTGGCTGTCTCCACTGTGTTTTCCAGCACTACCCAGAATATCAGCACTACAAATCCAGTTGCTGTTTGTCCCTTTCCATCGCCTTCATTCCCTGCTGCCATGCACAGTATTGAGAAAAATACTGGACATCCAGTCTGTGAGTTACTGGAGTGAATAATTAAAAAAGTCAGGAATTTACCTATTACAGCAGAAGTTATACATCTAGTAGTGTAGATACATCTAGTAGTGTAGATACATCTAAAAAATGCTTTCTCAGTCTGTGTGTCTGGACACCACTATTTCTGTCAGTTCTCTGCACTGCACCTCTGCCTCCTTGCCTCTGCCTGCTGCTTCCTCACACTTAGCTGCTCTTCAGTTCTGTCCTCCTCTTTATCTTCCATAGATCCCTGCAAGTGTCTTTGTAGTTCCCAGTGCCTCCTGGTCCCTCTGGATGTCTGTTACTCAACACTTGCCTCCCGGTGTGCCATAATAGTTTCTCTTTCCTGATCTACCTTTCTCACCCATATCTTACCACATCTAACCGTACTAGCACTCAAACCTGCTCTATTAAGCCTGGAAAAGTGTATTAGCTTTTTACCTGCATTCCAATGTTCTTTACTAGCGAAGCACTGCTGTTTTAGGGCTCAGCAAATTATACTGCTCACAAGGAGGTAGAATTGTCTGCAAATTGATTATAAATGAAGTTAGAAGAATGGTGGTGAGGTAAGTGCTATGATATTAAAACACTAAACCTGGAAAAGGAATTTTTCATTTGCACATTTTCCATGAGTTACTTGGGTGTTCTGTGCACATCTGGAGCACTTCTATGTATAGCTGTTACCAGCTTGCTCACACTCATAGTTTGAAGAAATGCATTAAGTATTGCACCTAACCTGGGTAGGTCTTCCTTTTTTATTTATTTCACTGATGAAATGGGGTTTAGTATGAGAGCCCACATGCAAATATAAATATCTAACCTGTAGTTCCTCATCCTTTGTGGTGAAAGAGCTCTGGCTCCATCAGTGCATTGACAGGGGATTGCAACAAAAAGCTTAGATTCAGGCAGTGAATTTTAGAGAGACAAGAAAACGAAATCCCTGTCAATGCTGTATGGTAATATTTGGAGACCTAAAAGAGGGCACTGTACTTTGTTCTGGTGAAGTTTCTGAAGTAGAGATGTGATCATTTCTCAAATTGTTTCCCAAATTCGACTGAATTAAGCATATGGTTTCTTATCATAGTGTATCTTAAAATGTTACAGTGTCCTCAGATGCTACTATGTTTTATTCCAAGGTTTAGTATCCTATTGAGCTTAAAATCACTCTTAAATACAAATTGTAAAATCTAGAAGCATTTAATTCTCATTGACTCAGCATTTAGGTGCTTAGACTAGAAAGTGGGTTTTGGAAACACTAATGCAATTTGTTTTGACATCTTATTGAGTAAAGGCAGCCTTTAACAAAGTATAATTTGAAAGTGCACATCTGCAAAATGTTTTAAAGTAAAATTGGCCAGTTTGAGTGTTTTTTGGTGAAACAAACAAGAACACATAGCAGGGAGTTGTTCTGTAGCTATTACTTCTGCTCCTCACTTCTGCTTTGGCACCATGCAGATTTATTAAGAATTTGGCTCATGCCATCTCAGCTAGTAGACCTGGGATATATTCTGACCTTCAAGCACTAAATGCACACTCCAGCTAGTTTGTTTTTCACTCTCCCTTGCTTCTTTGTTTTGTTTTGTTGAAGGAAGATGGAGCATGTGGACTCCAAAACCATGTCAGACACGCATAGGCCAATTGGCATGTGACTGTGAGTTACAGGGAAGTGATGCTATGCTATGAAGTGTTCTGAAGGAAATGGTTCTGGCTCCAGATGTGGTTTGCTATGTCATTATTTATGAAATCTCTTCTTTTACTCGTGTTTGACAAATAATTGCTCTCTTTCCTAAAGGTAAAACTCCTTCTGCCACCCGGCAGCCAGCTTCTATTCAACGTCCAGGTCCAATCAATCTTTTCCGACCTGTTATTGTGAACACCACACCAGTTCCAGCTCCAACCCTGCCTCTGCGCCCTAGAATTTTACCACAGCACTTTGCTGAGCCCACTCAGAGAGAAGCTCGTGATGTACCACCTGGATCCTATTCCCTTCCGAAGAGACCAACACCAGTTTTTGTTGAGCACTCCAGCAGAAACCCAAGCAGCACAACCAACACTAATAACAGATTTTCTGTCACTAATAGTGAGCTCCCAAGGGAGTACTCAGGGGTTTCTGCTTATCCTAGAGGTGTACTTCTTCCCCATGTTACCCCTCTTCCTCACTCACACCTCTGTGAGAGCCCTCCCATGGGGCCATCAGCCAACCTGTTTGGAGTACCTCCTCAGTTTTCATTTTATCACTCCTACTTTGTTCCTGGACCTCACTACTTCCCCTCAAGGTAACACAACCCTTCATTTCAATACCATTTAGATTAAGTGCTTAAAGGTTTTAACTTTCAGAAATTAGAAGGATCATTCAGTTCTTGAGGCAAGAACACAGTGCCAGGAAGGAAAGGTGCTCTTCTCTTCCTATGGCTTCTGTGTGGTGGGACCAGCTTTATTGAGGCTGCTTGTAATACATGCAGTTACTGAAGGCTCCGTGGTACTATTTTAGTAATTGGCACTCCCAAGCCCACATGAAATAGAAGCATCTTCTCTCTACTTGGTGCACCTAAGTGCAGTTAGATGTGCTTCATCTGATCTCTACGAGAAAGTATTAGGTAAATACGTTTTCAGAATGATCAGATGCAATTAAAGTAGGTGTGTGTGATGTCTCCCAGCTCCTTACTGTGCCTGTAGCTGTCATAGCTACCAAAATTTCTGAAACTGTGGGCAATGTCTTCAGAATTGTTACGTAATTAGTGATTACTAGTTTATCCTTTGCAGCCTCTGGGTATTAAATCAGAGAGGCTTAATTAAATACCTAATCAGGGTATTTACAAACTAACAAACATAATACCCTGTGGGTATTTCCTATACTTTTTTGTACTGTTCTGAGTATGTACATTAACTTACTGCAGAATTACCTGATTCTGTTTTATCCATGACATTAATTAATAAATTAAATCAGTGGGTTTTTGATTGTTTTTAAAGCAATGTCATGCCTGTATCCACTATGAAGGGATGCATATGCAATCCTTGCTAATAGAGTCTGTCTACGACTCTTCTTATGAAACCAGTGTTTAAATTAGACATGGTTCTAAAGTATGTGTATTTTGATTGAAAGTAACTTAGACTATCGTTCTGATCCTCTTAGTTGGATGGAAGTCCAGGCTATCTGTGTTTCTGAAGGACTGCTTTCCCTCTCTTTCACTGCAGCACATGCCCATTCAGCCGTCCCCCGTTTCGCTGTGGGAATTTCTCCAGCTCAGTGCCCGAATGCCTTGGCTTCTGGGGAGATGGCTACCAAAGGCAGGAGATGAAGTTTTCACCCATGGACAGAGATTACTCTTTCAGAGGACGCCCAGAGGGAGGCGTAGGTGAAGTCTCACGCGTCTGTGCACACTCGGAAGAAGCGACCTCTCACAGCAGCCACAGTGAGGAGGGTTATATGAACCCCGTATCACAGCTAGATGCTGGAGCACTTGAGAATAATTTGCCAGCCACCCCACCTTCTCCTTCCAGCACCCAGATAATCAATGTGACTGACAGTGAGGATGAAGAAGAAAAAATGGAGTCGCAAGAGCTGTAATTTTTAAAATAGATGATCTAACAAATTATTATACAGTAGGAATTAAACATGCTACCATCTTCAGAGAATGCGTTCAATGGGAAAACTATGTAGCCAGAGCAACCTGTGCATGTCATTTTGAGGATTCTGATGAATTGTTTATATTTTGAGAGGTCACATTCAGGTCTGGGAATGTCTAAATGCTTTCTGAAGTTTCACCTAGTTCATCAGGGCATTGTTTGGACTCTGGCTTAGGAAAGCACTTACACAGGAACTCAACTTTAAGCATTTGATAATATATTTTCCTGAGGAGAGATATATTTAAGAACACCCTTTAATGCTCCTCTGAATTAGAATACTGCCTTTTCTTGTTTACAGATGTTTTAATGGTATTTTATGTAATTTTGTAGGTGTTACTTTAGGAACTTTAGTAATAATTTTGGCTGCAGTAAAATACCATGAGGCCTAGAAAGTGAAGCCACAAATGATTCTGCAGTGCTTTGTGTTGTTACTTTGATGAGACAGTTTTAAGTTTAGTTTGGTTAATTTTTACTGTACTCTGCATTTGTAGCACGTACGTTATAGGTGCTGAAAATATAGATCAGTTTGAGTAGTGTCTTAGTCTGTGACCAGTTCCATTAATGCAAATGGATTGCCCAGAAGGCAGGTGGATGTATGGTAGAACCTAGAGAGGAAAATGGATGAGATCTAGTCCTGTGACTTACATTAGTGGACTAGGATTTGATCTCTGAGTGTAGTTATTACTCTAAAGAATTCTCCAGTGAATTCCAAATTCTCTGAGGAATATTCAAGGCTTTTAATAGAGAGAATATCTGTGCTGAACTCAGAGTGAGGAAGTTCAGAAAGTTTTGGCCCAAATATGTAAATAATGTTATGTTTCTGTTTCTGTATTGTGAAAGAGAGGGTCATTTCTGTCTTGGAATCCTGTTATCTTACTGTTGTTATATTTGAATAAAC
Source organism: Odontophorus gujanensis (assembly GCA_013399175.1). Classification (NCBI taxonomy): domain Eukaryota; kingdom Metazoa; phylum Chordata; class Aves; order Galliformes; family Odontophoridae; genus Odontophorus; species Odontophorus gujanensis. Next base: position 899,187 of record VXAB01001183.1, read on the forward strand.
TCGCTTGAATGATGTTCCCCTACTTCTGTGTTTTAAACCATGAACATCAAACTGATTTCAGTGTTGGTTGTGTCCTGTATTTTACTTCAAAGCCAGTACTGCGTGTGAGCTTCAGTGGTGTTGGGTCTGTGGTGTTGGGTCCACCTGCTAATGAGAACTCATTGTTCATGTAGGAAAACACAGTATCATATCCTCAGTGGAAATCACCTCTGTTTAATCCCACAAAGACTATAAGAAGACTGAAGTTTAACATAACTTGGATTTATTAATGGAAACAAAACATAGGGCTGATTTTTCCTGCCCTTCCTGTTAGAGTTGAAGTCCTGTGTCAGACATGCAGGATCTGTGTCTGCTGTATACCTCAATCCAAACTAAAGATCACCTCACGTGCTTCACAGTTTGAAAAATATCAGATAAAGATATTCGGGGCTGTGAGCAACCTGGTCCAGTGGGAGGTGTACCTGCCTGCAGTGGGGTGGTTGGAACTAGATGATCTTAAAGATCTCTCCCAACCCAAACTGTGCTATGCTTCTGAAGTTTGTTTTCCTCTTGCAGTCATTGTGGAGAAAACCACAGTGCTTCAAATATACAAATACAGTAAAAAGATGCAAAGTGTCAGTATATACAGCTGTGTACTGCTCTAGTCACTTATTTGTAGGAATGCAGCAAAATTAGCAGCAGTGGCGCACCCTTAAAAAAAATAAAATGGAAACAGCACTTTGATAGTATTTCAGTAACAGCACATTGGAACAAGCCCTCGTGTGGTACCTGATCATCTTACAGTGCTTCTCCCTCTTTGGCAGGGCAGCTGCTCCAAGGCTCTCCCAAGTATTCCTGCTATCCTGCTCGGATGGTGGAAAAACAAAGCTAATCAGAAGATTCTTGGTCAGCCAAAGCAATTCTCAACTCTTAAGGCCTGAAATAATGAAGTTCACTGTAAAATCATCAGTTCCCTCCACAGGTTCACAGTCTTCCTCCTTTGATCAAGTGATCTGATAGAGGAAAAATGTGAAAAATGGAAGATTTCCCATGTCACTCTAGTCAGCCAAGGACATAAAACTTTTACCGTCGGTGCATCAGAAATGCTGAGGTTACATAGGACAAAATGTTTTCCACATTCTCTTCCTAAGACTTTGATTTTTGGTCACACTCTCCCCAGTTTTCAGGAGGCTTTTAGCAGTGGTTCTTATAGCAGCCTTCCCTATTTCTGAACAGAGAGTTCAAACAAAATTTTACAGAGCTCTTAGTTTGGTACACATCCGAAGCATTCCCTGCGTGAGTCTGTTTTTCTGACAGGCTGCTCTCCTCTCTGATATCTTTCTATGTACTTAACTCCTAAAGTATTTCTAAATTACAATAAATAGAATGGGAGAACCGTCACCTTTTGCCCTGCAGCCAACCTTGAGTTAAACCGCCTTGCATAGTGCCAAGATAGTGCAGAATGCACACTGTAAAAGCCTGCTCAGCAGATCTAACCCAGGGAAATGGAAACACCTAAATCCCAAACCTACAGAATGGCTGCACCCCTCATTCTGTGTGCTGCACAGAAGCTGCTGCTAGTAGATACATCCTTGCCTTGGTCACAGGAGATGTCACAGACAGGTAAGGCACCAGAGAACAGACTACCACATCCCCAGCTGATAACTTTTAAGCAGGCAATTGGGGCTGTGGGGGAAATGAGACTGAGTCTGTGTAATTCCCAGATAACTGAAAGCTTGATCTTGCTCTGTGAATCAAGGAAACGTCCCATTAAGAGCTTTTTGAAGAGGTGAGTCCAGGCAGGATCTGAGTCACACTGTGCCAGAGGCAGAAGGCATTAGAGCATCTGAGCACAGCTAATAACACCGAGATACCCTGCAGCTCTCCATGCAACAGTTTCTGAGCAGTGTAAGTGATATATCATATAAATATAGATTAAACTATTTATAACGATAGCACAGTATGTGGGTATATTTTTATAGATGGACTTACTGCTGATTATAAATTAAGAAATCAATTCTCAGATTACTAAATCCAAAGGTAAAAATATCACTATACAGCAAATGCAAATGCTGCATTTATTTTATTTTTATGGTACTTGAATAATGACACAGACCACAGGCAGCTAGGCAGCTAGTTATTGGCCCAGGTGTTAAACAATTTCAAAATAAATTCCTTTTATTTCATTTTATGCTTTTTTGAGCTCATCTTTTTGAGGAGTAGACAGAGCAGCACTGTGGAAATTTGTCACACTGGGAAGATGTGTGATAATCCTTCAGTGCAAGCATACGTATTCCTCATCAAATATTACTTTTCTCTGTTTAGATAGAGATATCATGCAGGGATGAAAGCAAAGTAGCTGTCTAAATTTGGGTTACATTTTTACTTACTTGTAATAAAAACATTGGCAATGGTGCCATTGTTTTCTTCACTATTACAAGCAGCTACAAAATAATGGGAGAGTTCACAGACAGCTCCGTGTTTCCCTTCAAGATATTGGAGGTGATTCGAAAGAGCAGATGTGGTTTTGTGCAGGCACAGGAAAAGGAATCAGCAAAGAGCTTCAGTAAAAGACAGCTCAATGGTTTCAACAGCATATATAAACCTCTGGACCAGGGGCAAAATCATTACTATTCTTAATTGCAAATGGATTTTTCATTTCCTATTGGCCTTAGTTACCAGTTTACTCAGAAATGGAGCCAGGTGCAGATTCTCCCTGTTCTTCATGCTGTTTTTCTTTCCTGCTGGTTCACTGACACAGACACATTAAGCACAGAGATAAATGGAAATGATGTTGTGGATAATGCAGACTGAAGTGTATGACCAGCAGGCAATGCCTTTTTTTGCTGTTTGGAGTCAAGCCCATAAAAAATGCACTCGTCCTTCCTCACAGCCTTGCTGGTGTGACTGCAACTTGAGGTGGCAGTGGCTGAGCTGTTAACCAGCTCATGCTCTGCAGGGCTGGGGCTGCCAGTACCTTTTGCATCAGTGTCTCCATCTCAGCGTCACGGAGTCTGGGCCAGCACTGCCCGGCAGTGGGCACATCCTCACGGCAGAAAGCCGGCAAAGGAATGGTGCGTGGAGTCAGCACACGAGTCAGGATGCTCCCATGGCTCCCTCCTTCATGGAGTGAGAGGGGACCTTGAGCTGCGGGTGCTCCTTCCTCAGCCTCTGCCCCTCCATCTGCCTTAAGGGGAGAGGAGCAGTGAATCTGACTTTGCTTCTGCCCGCTTCAGATATAACCAGCATCAATCACAGCCGAGTCTCCTCAGCTGCCCACTGACAACGCATTTCCAGAGAGATAAGGGATTTAGGATGCCTTTGGAAGCATAGGTTCAACCGTGAAGGGTTTGGTTGGGTTATATTATAACAATAAACGGTGCCATAGCACAGCTCCTCTGGGAGATGTGAAGGCGATGCGCCTGCTTCCTTCCAGCATGTCCTCCCTTCTTGCTGGCTTTGCTGGGCGACGGCTCTCTGTGCTGACAAAGGAGCGCGGGGAGGGAGGGACAGGAGAATCTTTGCAGGAGAATCTTTGCCCAAGCTCCTGCCGAGCAACCGGGGCTGGAGCGGAGAGAGGAGGAAACAGACAGGGGCTGCAGGGCGGGGTGAGGGTGGGAGGAGAAAGCCGGGCTGGGAGCTTCTATATACGCGGGGGTGCGGCGGGGAGCTGAGGTCTGCCCGGAGCCATGCGGGGCCGGGGGCTGCTCTGCGGCATCGCCCTCTCGCTGCTGCTGCAGCCACCGAGCTGTGAGTGCGGGGACACCGGGACGGGCAGGGCGGGGGGCACGAGTGCGTTTTGCTGCACGAGCCGCGCGGAGGATGGGCTTGGGATGGGGGGTATCTCCTCCTTCTCCCCTCCCTGCTTCTCGCTCTGTATCTCGGGGCTGAGCCGATCGCCGCCTCTTGTTCTCTATTCCCAGGTACGGGGGCTGGCAGCCCCGAGCCGCAGCCCGTCGTGCTGGTGCCGAGATGGGACGCGCCGCGGAGCTCCGGAGGAGAGCAGGTGGGTCCGGGCACGGTGCTGCCGTGATGGGCTGGGAGGGGCTGCACTGGGATCCGAGCTGCGGAGCGCTGCCAGGTGGAGGGATTCGGTTCCTGCTAGCCCCTACTGTGCACGTTATGTTTTCTAAGCTGAGCTCTGCGATGAGGCAGAGAGGCCGGCTGCAGTCTGGGAGCCGCTGCATCCCTCCTGAAGGCAGGGGAACGCAGGGCGAGCTGGCTGTCAGCTCTCGGCAGGCTGCTCCTTCACACGTGCATCCTCACTGCCCTACATAGATGCTTCCGACCGTGTCTCTCTGCCCTACTTAAGTGCTTTGCTTTCACCCTACGACGATGGATCACAGCTATGGGGGCATTTCCTTTTAATGAACAAATAAATAAACCCCACACAAATAAACAAAAGCCAACAAAACCACCACAATCAAACGAGCAAACCAACCAAAAGCTCAGGTGCAGATTGTAGGGACAGAATGTTTTAGGTTATAATGGACCTTCCAAGCTCACCTAGCTCCATCCCAGCAGTCCAGGTTGTTCAAAGCCCCATCCAGACTGAGCACTTCTGGGGATGGGGCATCTACAGCTCTTTCAGACCACTTGTGTCTTGCAACCTGTGTGAGTACAGATCCTGTTCCACTCCTCTCATGCTTTAAGAGGTCTGCCTGCAGCCGTTCTGGAAACTGCTGGGATGTCAGACTTCAATGCTGATCACAAACCACAGTTCCTAGCATCTGCACTGCTGATATCAAGAAGTTATCAGACAATGAAAGAGGAAAATCTAGATGATGTTACTTAATTTGTGAACTAGAAAAAGGGAAGCTACAGCATTGTTATGAAGAAAATTATGGCATCTCCCCATAACTGTTATTCTGGGCTTAATGTCCTTTCCATATGATAGAATTTTTAAAACTCCATTGTGTTGTATAAAGAAAAAATCTGCAATGACTTTCTCATGCTCTTAATTCTCTAAAAAATGTTCTTGCAACAGGCTGGAAAATTTGTTTCTCTCTGTTATTGATAGTGATACAAATACATCTGGACAGCATTTGCCTTTACATAAAGTTGCTGCGTCTCAGGGGTCTTACTTGGTTTGTTTCGAGCACATTCCTGTTGGCTCCCAAACCAGTGTTAGCAAAGCTTATGTGCAGCTGGGATAGTTCTGTTACATGGCAATCAATGAACACTGAAGGAGAAGGCAAAGCATTACTAGTAGTAATGATTGCACAACTTATGTGAAGAGTTTTCAATCTGACCCTCAGATCCTCTAGTGACGGGCAAGGTAACCTCTTCTGCGATTGCTTACGAAGTCAGCAAAACAGCAGACCCACCCTGTGGGGGACTGAGCATGTGTAATTTGAGTGAACTAAAACTCAGCCCGTTGGAACTATCCTTTGTTATATACATTAATGTATATAACAGTTTTGTGTCACCTGATGGGATGTCCTGGAAACTGAAGGACAGATGAACAAAACCCGGAGTATGAGCAGAGTGCTGATGAAAGCTTGTGACCTGGAGTTGATGGAGTGAGGCCCAAGCACGGCACTGGGCTGACCACCCTTTAACAGAGCATCTGACTCAGACTTACTTTATGTTGCTTTCAGCTGATCTGTTCTGCAAAATCCCCTCTGACACTCGGTAAGGAAATAGATAGGTTGGCTATCACTCACTGGTTTTTGTAGCTTTTTTTTTTGATGCACAGATTAGATGAATTGAGAGGTCTGTTCTTATCAGATGGCTTATTCACTCATTTCCTTTGAGAGGAAATGCTCATTCAGAAACCTGACTTCATCTAGTCCTGCTTTGACAGGGAGGTGAACCATAGAGACCTCCAGAGACCCTCATGTTTGGCCTCTGGAAAATATGTTCTATCCTTGAATTATTGAATTACTGTTTTTTTTAACACTGCTTTTGGTGTCTGCATTGCTCCTTTCTGTCAGCTCCAGTAATGGTGTTAACTCATCCAGCTGTCCTGCATCCTAGCTCAGGGCTGTGCTTTGGGCTGTTCATGCATTGCAGACTGGGGCTGTGGCTGCTGTGCTTGTGCACTCAGGAAAGCTGCTGCCATGGTTTCTGCAGCCTGGGACTGATATAAGAGCAGCTGTGAAGTAGTGTCCCACTAGGAGTCTGAAGACATCCAAGGGGTCCTGTTGCCTGCATCTTACTGGCATTTTCTAGGGTAAAAGGAATTCTGTGTAAATCTCTGAAAGAGGCGTGATTCCTCTTGCCTTGAAATAGGCTTCTAAAAAAAGCCTTTTTCAGCTGGGACAACAAAGGGTGCTTTGGTTAACTTGCTCATCTGTTCAATGTGTAAACCTCAGGGGCAAACTGGGATGTCCCGTGAGGCATTCCTGACCACACAGGGGGCTCGGTGCACCTCAAGTGCTCCAGCACCAGCACTCACTGCCACGTCTGAGCTCATCTCTCCCCATGGGACACTGGGCACACCGGCTCAGGTGCAGCACCCCAGCAGCACAACCATGCTGTTCACTGGATATGCATTCACATGATTGTGCTGTGGGGGATGCAGCAATGTGTGTAAAGCCATTGCTTCCCCTCTCCAGCACTGAAAGTTACAGCCTTCCCCTATGGAAGAAGGCAAAGAGTGCTTTAAGGTCAGCTGCAATATCTAGGGGAACAATTTGTTTTTCTGGACATGTTCATAGTAGTGATGATTCATGAGTAACCAGGAGCTGTCTCTCTTGCACGCAGCATCCACTCCGAGCTGAAGTTAGGATACAGGCAGAAGGCCAGGAGCTCATCTTGGACTTAGAGAAAAATGGGTAAGTGTGTTTTGCTTTGCAGTCTGACTTGTGCTCACGAAAGCAATAAGTAAGGATTACAGTGAAGTCAACAGGAAAACCTCCACTGACTTAACAGGGTTTTTATAAAGGCAGGATGAGGAAGTACTTTTTCGGATGTCAAGGTTATCCCAGGTCTGAGTCCTCACTGGTGTTAATCAGGCAGCATTCACTGCAAGAAAGCTGTCAGTAAAAGTCAGGCTGTGACCTGGTCTGCAGTCTGGAAACTGACATTTGTATCATAGTTCTTACATTAACCAGAATATGCTGCTGATATGAAGCACACTACTTAACAAATGAGTCACTGTGCCCCTAGTGAGGATTTCATTTGCTGTGATAAGAAGAGATGCTGCTTTTTCTTTCCTAGGATAAGTGACCTGATAGTTTTTATTCCATTAGTGCCCTTTGTGCTAAGGTACACTGAAAATATGCTTTTGCATTAACTGAAATGCAGCTGCCTCTTGGGCATGGTCCAGCAGCCATGTGAAAGTGTAGGGCATGATGTGTATGAAATCCAGCTGAAGCTACAGGAGGTGAAGGTAAGTTGAAGGACCCGTACCTGGAGACTTTATTCCACTCCTGTGGATTAGTTTCCAGTGATGGAACAGCAGCTGGATGTTTAGCTGCCATAAGCTTGTTTTGCTAAGCAGTCTACTTGTACTCTGTGCTGTAATTTTAAACTGATCTGAAGAGTTAGCTATAGAAACACAACCCATTGTATGTCTACTAGAACTAGGAGAGAGAATAACCTTGGAATAATAACTCTTCCTATGTTTTAAATGTACTGTGTGAACGTCCCCGTCATAGATTTAGGGGCTCAGCTTTCCACCTGAAAGATCTTATCAGCTCTGACGGCAGTACACAAACCTAAATTATATTTGGGGGGGTCTTATAAGAAAACCAGGTCTTTCTTGGCACTGTGTGCAGCATAGACTGATGGCTGATGCAATGAATGCATCTTACTGGCTGCTTTTGAGGGTGATTAGTCTGCTGGGGTCTCCTCATGATGAGAGGCTGTTGGTCTCAGTATTTGACACTAGCTGTGCAGAGGTGAATTCCCTCCTGGTACGATAGAAGTAGGGTTCCTTCCAGAATTATATCACCTGCATGGTGATATAATCACCAGGTGCCTTGTGGGAGCAGAGCTGGACTATTTCCAGTGCAGGCAAACTTGTTGCTGGCGTTGGTAAACACAATGTTAATAATAAAGGGCTTCCATTGTGTTTATTTCCTGAGATGTGTTTTCGTTCATTGAGATGTATATACACAGGCTGAAGTGCACACACACTTCCACAGCAGGGTAAATCCCATTACAAGGACGACAGCAGTAGGGCAAGTGGCTTGGAGCTCTTATTTTCTGTGGAGAATGCAAATGATTCATGGATAGCAGCACTTCATGTGGGAGACTTTCCAGTTCTCAAGTCCTTGTTCAGGAGATGTGATGGCAGCATCCCAAAATTCTAGTCTGTGAGCATGATTAGAAAAGGCTCTGAGAGCCACCGCTTCCCAGACTTGAAGAGGTGCAGAAGTAGTTCAGGGATGCTCAGTCTGAAAGAGAAATGATGAGGCAGCCAGAAAAGCATGAAGTGCATGGGAGCCCCGTGGATGCTGTCATCATTAGCATCTGTAGAGCACTTCTATGGGAAGTGGAGGAATGTCTCTCCTCACTGCAGTGCATGGGGTCCAGCACAGGGCTGCTCCCAGCACCCAGAGCTCACCTTGGGGAGCTGAGTGATGATAGAACAGGGATTTCTTTCATAAAGGATCTGTCAGGCACCCAGGCAATGCAGGAGAAGGTGCCATTCCCTGCCTGAGGTCCATGCCTTTGGAGAACTCTGAAACCTGGCTGCTCTGGTTTTGATTCCTTTGACAGTGAGTGTAATAACTGCAAGGAAGGTGCTTGGGGCTTTATGAGTTAAAAAGATCTCCAGAGGTCTGGGTCATTTCATTGATCCCTGTAGAGGGTCTCTGGAAAGCTGGTGTGTTAGGCAACCTTGTTACATGCTCATTTGTTAACCAGTCCTTATGGAGAGATGAAGGGGATGAAAATGAGCTTGCTTTGGAGAAGTGAGAGATAAGAAAAAGAATTATCTGTATGGCTTTGGTAGGGATGCACTGTCTTTCAGTGAAACAGGCTGTTTCCAATACGTAGAAGAAATGGTCACAGTAAGACTGTGATTTCACATTCATATAAGAAGGACACGGTGTTCATCCACAGAGGTAAAATACAGAAATCATTGCATAAACTTCTTCAAAACTGAGCACAAAACTGTATTTTGAAAGACCATCACACCATCTGGATCTGGGCTTTCATATATCTAAGAATACAATTATTGCATTAGCAGTTAACATAACGTTGCATTATTTCCTGTTTGGGCACTTAATACAAAGGAGGAACCACACCACAGCTCCAAGCAGAGGTCACAAAACCATGTAATATTTCTGAGTAACAACAAAAGTATATCCCCTAAACGACTCATGCTTCTTTTAAGTGATCCAAAGCCATGTCCTGCAGCTGCAGGATTGGAAAGCTCGAAGCTGTACAAACAACAAATATATGGAAAGATGCCTATAAAACAGCTTTAAAATTGGCTGGAGATTGGGAGCAGAAGGATCTGGGTTGCAAACATTGGATGAGGAGTGACTTAAAGGCATTTTTTAATAAAAAGCAGCTTTGAGTCAAGCATGGAGGGGATGCTGAGAGTCTTCTGCGTGTGGTAAAGCTGTCTGGTGCAAACTTTTTCTTCCTGGCCAAGGGGCGAGTTGATATTTGCACAGCAGAAACCTGTGTGAAATTTTTTCTCACCTAAATGCCATAGGAATATAGGACATATCTGTGTGTTTTGGCAGCTGCTCTCCCACAGCATCTGTGGTTGTGTGGGGCAGAACCTGTGTGGGGCTGGTGGAGACGTGCAGAGTTTGGATGAGGACAGAGCAAAGGAAGTCCAGAGCACATCTGATCAGGGCTCTGAAGCAATCCAGATGGTTATTTGCTGGGTCTGATAAGCAGCAGTATCTTCTGACCCTGTCCAGGTAGCTGACGATTGCTCCAGCCCTGTTTGATGCCCTCAGCAGTCTGGTAATGGCTCTGTGTGTGACTTGTGTGTCACTGTTTCCTGCTTGTTCTCATTTCCAGGGCCTCCCTTCCCAGCTGAGGGAAGAAGGGAGGCTGCTGCCCACCCCCAAGCAGGAAGGATATCTGAGATTGTTCCACTGATGGCCTACACACTATCAATGTCTAATAGGCTTCCTGCATGGGGGGTTAAGGGTTACGTGAGAGAGGAAAATAGAGTTTATCCTGCTCTGCTGTCTCTTGAAGTCATCAGAAAAAGAGTGGTGGGACACGGGAAGCCATAGCTGCTTTTCAGCCTCCTGATTCTCCTGGGATATTCAGTGATTTCTCTGTGGGGCAGGGAGGAAGAGGAAAATGAACACTTTAACTTTTTTCTCTGATTCATTATCAGCTAGTTTTCCATTTATTTTATTTCCCTTTTCCTTTCTAGGTAAGCTTTATAGTTCAAACTAGAGGTTATGTGACAAATTTTTCTTAGGTCCCCTAACATGATTTACACAGTAAGTATCAGATAACGTGGACAACAAAAGGGGATGGAAAGTGCTTAGTACCCTGTGGTGTTCTCCAAGACCTTGTAAATAGGTAGTTTAATTCTACTTCAGGAGCTGGGAATCTACTAATTCTTTTCAACCTGCTCCTGTTTGCATGATAAACATGTTTTCAGATATATCAGCGCAGCTCCTGAGGGAGGGAGCTTAAGAGCTCTATGCATTTTCTGGATGAGCTTTGGAGTTCAGTGGTTTAATGAAGTGCCAGATTTTGGCTGAAGAATTCCAGGGAGGAGAAATCCCTGCTTTCCCACTAATGATGGATACAGGAGGCTCTTTGCACTGTCAGGGGTGACATTTTGGAGGTGTCTGAGATGGGGTCACCCTCAGGTTCTCACAATAAATCCTGACTTGAGGGAATGTTTGAGAAGCTGGGAAGTGAGGAGTCCAATTCCCCTTCTTACCCTACTTGGATCCTGCTGAAAGGCAACAGAGTGGGACCACAAATCATAGATGGAAATCTGATGTCTCAGCTCTCTTGGGAGAACCAATTCCCTCCACCTCCAGATGCTAGCAGCCAGACTGGACAGATTTACAGTGATATGAGGAAATGGACAGGGAAAAAGATGTCAGAAGAATTGATGTTTCTTACAAGAGCTTCCTGGACCATTTGGCTTTTTATTTTTTGGGGGGAGGGGAGGGAAGGAAACAGAAAAAAATATATTCGTTACTTAGTTATGGGTATTTTAAAGTTGGCAGCTCTCCATGAAGAGAGAGCTCTCTGTGAAACAAACCCAAACATAGCTGCTCATAGGACTGAATTACCAAAAAAACCCAACCAATAAATAAATAAATAAGAGAACCCAGAAGAAAGCATCCCCTTTTGGTCCCAAGGCTGGCTGTGCTACTGAGGCACTGTGGGTGCCCATGGCTGAGGGGAGCTCTGGCCGAGTGCTGTTCTGTGAAGGAATGAACCTCTGAGCCCTCTGCTGCAGAACTGACCTCTGCTTCTGTCACAGGCAGCACAGCAGCAGCTCCCATTTAGCAGGGCAGCATGGGCAAGCTGGGAGATTTGCGCCCCCTCAAACAACTGTGGCTGTGGGAGAACTGCCCCAGCTTCCATGTGCTGTTTTGGGGAGCAGTGGGGTGCTGCCTGCTGAGATAGTTGGGTTCTTCCCCAAGCTCTCTGCCATTGCCTCATGTGTGAGATGCACGGCCCCCCTGAAGCTGTGTCTTGGTGTGGTGAAAGGGAGACGCTGTGACCCAAAACCTCAGTTGTGCATGGCCGTGTGCAGAGCAGGGTTTTGTTTCAAACAATGATATCATTGACAACTGGGAGCAGGGCCAAAGCTGCTCCATGCTGGTCATCAGCAGAAAGTCTCAAGCCATCTGTACGTTATGGCAGCCAGCCACTCGTGCTTCGTTTGGCTTCCCTGCTTGGATTGAAGCTGCATCCCAGGGTATTCTGTGGAGCAGATCCTGCCAAGAGCATGGGCTGAGCTGGATCTGGGGCAGTGACTGATGTTGCCGAAGGTCAGTTGCTGCGGGGGCACCCCAAGAGCTCCAGGTGTCCCCGTGGCTGCAGCTGCCATCATAGCTCTGCTCTGTCTGCTTTCCAAAATCTGCTTCTCCTTTGAGTTCATCAATTCCTTGAGTTGTTAACCCCTCTAACAACCAGCTCCATGCTTTTATGATGTGTGCTATTGGTCTGCCAGCTGTGACCATCTCTGAGGTCTTTACACAGTGCTATATTCACATCTAAGCTTTACAGGCATCACAACTTTATCTACAGCTGTTACAGAGGTGGACTGTGTAATAGGAAAGAAAGGATTGAATAATGATGTATTTTTCTATACTTTCCTCCTCCATCAAGGACCTAAGCTCTGTGCTCCTATGGAAGCAGTGAGCTGGGTCTGTCAGCATTTGCAGGGCTGAGTTTCCCTGGAAATCTGGCAGTGACTTGATGGCAGAAAAAGGCCACTGCTAAGGTTTGGGGGTGCCAACACCTCACTGATCTTCCCTGTTTGCCCAACTTGTATGCACAAAGAAGAGGAATGAGCTGGACTGGTGCACTCTGAGATGTCAAGGGTTCTTTTCTATTTGTTTATGTTTTGGAGGTAAGTGTGATGCTCTCTGAGGAAGTGAGCTGGGCTGGAAGTAGACTTTCACAGGCTGTGAGGTTTAGTTGACCCCTGAGGGTATTGCAAGATGATGTCCTGTCATCTTTCCTCTTTCCTCACTGCTCTCCCCCCTGCAATGCTCTGCAATAGCTCTCTGTTGTGCTAGAGCCCCATGTCTCCCCTGCATTATAGCAGGGAAAGTCCTTCAAAATGTAAGATGGCATTGCACAGCTGGATGAGCCATGCTCCCAGCTCAGCAGATAAATCTCTACAAATGCAGGCATCCCCTCAAGCCTCTCAGACTGAAGGCAGGAAGAGTTGTGCACACAGTGTGTGCTGTGTGCCATTATTCCATGCTCAATAGCCTGGTGCTGAGTGGGAAGTGGAAGGGCAGATAAGTTGTGGCCACCAAGATTCAAAGCATGGGGGAATTTTATGGTGCAGGAGAAGAGAAAACTGGCTATTCATAGTGCATGCTTTCCAAGAGTAAAGGAGCAGAAGGAAAACACAGGCATGCTTGTTTGGGATTGATACAAGTAGGCTGTGCAAGCCTCAGCTACTGGAAATCTACAGGCTGGTGTCTAATTCTGGTTGTAGCAGCATGAAGCAGATTCACATTGGTTTCATGTCTGCTCTCGAGATGACAGTCTCTTACACAGACCAGATACCTGCCAGAGCACATTGCTCAAGGCAATTTCCTGCTGTTAATGCAATCTGTTGATTAAACATTTGTTTCTTGCAGCCTCATGCTGAGCAAGCTACTGTAGTCGGGGAGATGAAGGGAGATCTTTTTTGTGGGATGGCACTTCTGGGCTTATCTTTGGTTTACAGATCCAAGATAGCTGGAAAACAGCAATTTAGCCTTGTGGATCACTGACAGATCAGTGATGGGAATTAGCACATCAGAAAGAAACAAAATGAGCCTTCCTGGGCTGCAGTGAACTTTGAAAGTGGAGGTTAAAGCTGTCGTATTCTCGACACTAAATGCTGTCAAGTAAAATGGTGGCACACAGATCTGTTTGACACAAGACTGCTGAACAAGTGTGCTGGATAGATGGGGCATGCTGTGGGGTTCTTCTCCAACTTTTGGAAATGAGGCTATTGTTTAAGAAAAACGGAAAAGTTTTAAAGCTGTGTTATATTGCTGCTGGGATAGACACAGGATGTGACCTTCTTGCTTTAGCCCAGATTTTGACTTACTGTACTTTTTTACATCACTGTTTAGTAAATGCAGATGTTTAAAAAAAGAAGGAAGGCTGTTTCCTCTGGAATCAAGTCAAAATACTTACTATTCAGTGCACAGGAGAGCCTTTTATAGGCTTTTGGCTTGGTCTTGGGCCGAAGACAGGGACAATATTGTCTGTACAAGGATGACATGACCAAATTTAAATGGGGGAATCAGCAGTTTCCTAGGACAAAGATGTGACTTGGCTTCTGGGCAGAAGTTGCAACACAGAAGCAGATTGGTTTATAATTGTGCTCAGATTTGGGCACGAGACAGTTGGAGTCTGAGCCACACGTCAATGCCCAGATGTGTCCTGAGCTGGCCTTCGGAGTGCTCAACCTAAATCTTGGGCATAACTTAGCAACACAAAGGGAAGTGCACAGTGCCTTGTATCCATTAAGGGATTTATTTTTCTCCTTTTCCCCTGTAACTGCAGAGACCTGTTTGCACCAGGCTACACTGAGACTCACTACAGCCAGACAGGACAAGCGCGGACCATCCCGCTGGCCCAAACTGTGAGTGCTGACACCTGTAGCTGAAGGGAGGGCAGTCTGGCTTTCTGACCTGGGGTGTTCCAGCAAGAAAGCATCTCCATCATCAAAAATTGGTAAAAACACCCTAGTGTATTGCCTGTACTCTGGTGTGAGAGCCAAGCATTGCTTCCCCCTCTCTGGGGGCTGGGGATTAGTTCATTCCTCCTGCTTTGAATTCTCCCACTAGGTGCTGCATGCTTGGAAGAACCCAGCCTGAGTAAGTTGGCTCCGCTTGAGTAAGAACCCCATGGCTTAGTGCTCTCACGCAGCCTTTGGCTGTTTTACCAGCAGTGAGCACGCAGTGGCACAAAGATGTGCATTGGTTATGACATAAAAAATAGAAGACAAAATCCCCATGAGATCATCTTTATTGCAGCTGCCCCAGGGCAAGGGGGAGGGCCATCATAGATACATTGGCATTCATGCCCCGCAGCCTCCTCATCCCTACCAGAGGCTGCCTTTGTCCTGCAGATGAGGACTTGCTGCTGCCCATGCTGTCACTCTCCCGGACACATCTTGGAGACCCAGGGCCAGCTGTCACCAGCAGGCAGCTCCACTTTCCCACAGCTCCGGGTCAGACTTCATGCTGCAGCCATCAGAGGTGCATCCTTGGGGATTTCACTTAGATAGATGCCACATGCAGCGGAGAGAAAGCAATTACAGGAGTATTGGTTGTACTCAGCTGGGACTTATTGACGTATAAATGTAATGCATGTCAAACTGTGAATTGGATTGCCAACCCTTCACCCCTCTGCCTTGCAGGAGCACTGCTTTTACCAGGGGGTGGTGCGGGGCAGAGAGCACTCCAGTGTGACACTCAGCTCATGCCGAGGGCTGCGGTAAGTTCTGGGGCAGATCTGCTCCCCAGGGTCTTTCAGGGCAGATGGGCCCATTCTTAAATTCCACCTCACCAGGAGTCATGGGTGGCAGGGGAAAGGATGAAATCCGGGGAGAACTGATGACCACAGCTTCCTAGACGGCTCCTAGACTGCTTCCCCCTTTGTGCTGACAACATCAACTCATGCATCAGATGACACCAATATGGGAGACCCCTTCCATTAAGTGACCTGGGGCTGTGTCCCTTATGGAGGCAGTGACAGGGCTTGCCATGTTCCAGCCCAATGCTCTTGCATTGCTGCAGAAACCATCTCCTCCTCCTCCCAGCTGGATGGTTTTCATGTGTTTTGAGGTAGCCTTCTGGTTCTGAGTTTCCTCACCAGCCCCACTTCCTCTCCTCACCCCCTACTTTCTCCCTGGGTGGTGCAGGGTTGTGTGTTATGCCTCTAAAACCTTGGCTCTGGTAGTAATGGAGTCTCTGGCAGGAAAAGGCAGACTGTATGTGTTCTTTTACACCAGCTTGGGGTCTGTTTCCTAAATACCACGTTCACTTTATTGATATTAGCGGTCATCTGCCCTTGAGAGCTGTGGGACTTGGCCCAGCCAGGAAACAGCCCTTGCCAAAGCAAATCCCAGAAGTCTTAAGTGGATTTACAACAGGCCAGAGAGCCCAGGGAGATAAACAAGGCAGTGTGGCCACCTGTGGTCTGCAATAAATAATCCAAAATCAGTCACAGGTGTGTTCTCCTTCTGCCAGCCTGCATCTTCCCTGGCTCTCCACTCCTAGATGTAGGGAACATGGCTGTCTGAGTGCATGTATACCTTCCTGCACTCCTCAGGCCATTTTCTGGGGGCGTTGGGTTCCCTGAAGCCCCCCCTCATATCCAGGACAGAATCTGTCCCTATGCAGATGTGGCAGCATCCCTGCATGAGGAGTTGTGCTGAGTGCATATTGCTGTGAATTCAGAGGGGCTCTGAGTCAATTTGTGGCTTTTTGGGAGCAACTGGAGGAAAAATGGGACAAAGAATAACAAGAGCTCCCTGCTTTCCCTGAAGCTGTGTGGCTGCACTCACTCCTGTAAGTAACCATGGGATAGAAAAAAGTGCACATATGAGCTGTGCCTCTGGGAAATCACTTTGAATATGATACCAGCTCACAAGGAAAGCACTTTGCAAGGCCGCATGTATTATTTATTGCTCCTTTTATAACTCCTTTTGTCAGGCACTTGCTCTTTTGAGGGTAAAGCAGGGTTTCTTTGCAAAAGGATGGTGCATGGGATGGGGTGGGCAGCTGAGGAGGGAAGGGCTGTGTGAGGACATGGGCTGTCTGGGAGACAGAGGCTGGTGGTGTCCAAAAGTAGCATTTGCTGTAAGGGAAGTAAGGGAAAAAACAAAACTGGATCCTTAATAGGAAAATTGTTAGGTGGAATAAAATGGGAAGATATCTGTATTATGGCAGCACCCATTACTTGTCCACATAGTGCTTTTTTTTTTTCTTTTCTTTTTTCTTAAATTTTACAATAAAACAGAGAGGGGAATGAAAGGGGAGACAAGAAGAAAATCCACAAAATAAAGGAGGCAAAAAATGATTTTCCATTGACAAAAATGCTGTCTGCATTTTTTAGGCCAGTTCTGTTGCAGACAATTTTTTTTGATCCACTGAAAAACTGCCACCAAAGGAAAAACTATACTTAAAATAATAACACAAAGATCAGTCCTTGTTACAGCACATGCACCAATAACCCTTTAAGTGGTTGTGAGAGCCCGTTTGAACAGGTCATATGCAAAGCAATGGATCCCAACCTCTGAACTCAAAATATTCCCATTCTTTTGAGAAAGCAATCAGCCTGGCATGGAGAAGTGCCTCACCAGGGCCAGCCAGGAATGCAGCATTGGGATTCGGTTCTGTTTGCTGCAGTAGTAAATGGGTTTTCTTCTCACTGCTTCCATTCCAACAGAGGCCTCATTGTACTGAGAAGCAATTGCAGCTATGTCCTGGAGCCGCTTCCCAACAGCCCAGACCAGCATCGGGTCTACAGGCTGGATGACCTGAGGATGCCAGGAGGAGCCTGTGGCCACCAGGACTCCAGGGCCACAGCCAGGGACTGGCTCGGGGACTTTGCAGCTGGGGTGAAATTCTCCAACCAAAGGGTGAGGTGGGCTTTGACTCAGTCCCAGCTCACTGCTGTAACTCGGTTACATCTTAATGAACCTGTGTGTGATGGGGTGGGGTGAATGGTGGGTGAAAAATGGCCTGTAAGTATGTTTTGCAAAGAGTTTCTTGAAGGATGTTGGGGAAATAACCTGTGTTGCTGCTGCTGCAGGTGAGACGGGAAGCTCTGCAGGCTATGAAGTACGTGGAGCTGCTGCTTGTGGCTGACTACGCAGAGGTGAGGAAAGGGAGTCCTGCCCCCATCACTTCTGTCCCCTCTGCTGCCCCCATCAGCCACCCTTGACCAGCACAGAGATACAGGCTGTGACAGAGATGAAGGAGTAAGGTTGGGACAGTTCTTGTCCCTCAGGGTACCAGTAATCCAGAGCAAAAAGATCCCACATCTCTGAGCATTTAGGAACTCCTTCCCAACCCCTCACTGGGGATAGGAGGGATGGCCTTCAGCCTAGGGTCACTTGGGGTTTTCCAGGAGAGATATGCATCCATATTTCATTGTTAGGGAAGATAACTAATGTTATCCTTTGCTTAGAGATCTTGGCATGTGTATAAATAAATAATAATGATGTTTTCAAGCCTCCATATGATGGAATAGGGCTGGAAGAGGCCCAGTGAATTCAGCAGTCCCTCCCTGTCTCCTGACTGGATTGCATGCCAGACGTACTTAACTGACAATACAAACCTCACTAAGGAACGTTGGTCATTTAATCTCCAGCACAGGCTGGACTCAGGCTGATCCTATTCATAATTTACAGCTTGAAGCTCCAGCCATGAAAGCCACATATTGCTCTGGGCTATAATTTATTCTGAACAAAAACAGAGACAAAATCTGTTTTGGTCTCCTTGATTAGGCAGCAGGATGCCAGGGAAACTGAGAGAACATGTTACACCCAGAATCTGCCATATGTTCTCAACCATTTTGTTAGATGAGCTGCAGTGAACACCCTCACAGTGTAGCTGTTAACTGCCCTTACTTCACTGCTTCCCTCTCTAGGAGATAAGTCACAACTTTTGCAATCTGTTTAATAGAAGTTTAAATATTTTGCAACTTGAAATCCTTGAATCAAACACTGTTTGCCAAAATTAACTCATTCCCAGGTAGTTTAATGGGCAAATTTGTTCTTATTGGTTGTTACTGTACACTGTACATGTACTGTACATATTTCCTGTTACTTGAATGTGGGTTGCTCCACTAAGTTCCTACCAGCCCTGGAAAAACCTCCCTGCAGTGGGATGCCAGAGGTGAATCCTGAATGTACATCTATAGTTGGGCTTATAGTCAAATATACAGCAAAGGAAAGCTTTCAGGCATCAGCTGGTATTACCCTCTTATTCTGATATGTTTTAACACATTCCAGCTCTTCCTAGTTGTCACTGTGCCACCTGACATCTTTGTTTTGTTCAGGTTCAGAAGCATCACTTCAACATTGAAGCAACAAGGCTTAAATTAGTGGAGGCTGCTAATTATGTGGATAAGGTGAGATCTGGTGTGCATGAACTTGGGGAAATCGAAGCCCATATAGTGCTTTATGAGAATTAATTGTGAAAGGGGAACACTGTCTTCTGGGAGAGAGAATAATGCTTTGGCAGTTCTCCCCAGTAACTCAGGGAGAGAATATCATTTTCCAAGCAATTCTGTTGTTGGACACCAGGGGTGGGGTGAGGAGATCTCCATTCCTTACCATGGAGCCCATGTGTCTCTATTTGAATGCATCTCTGTGTTACCTAACACAACTTTTGACAAGGGGCTAAGGTCCCTTCTTTCTCTCCAACTCTCTTTGAAATGAAGAAATCCTGGCAAATAAAGCAGGAGGGAGACTTCAGAGACCATTCTTGCAGTGGTACCCAGTGCTGTTGAAGTACACATCACAGCTTTTCAAATCTGCTCCCTTCAACTCCTTCCACCGCCCCCTTCCTACCCTGCCCAGGAAGACTTATCCTATTTGTACTTGACGTGGGCAGCAGATTATTTCCTTCCTTTTTTCAGGAGTTTTGACATATCTCAAGGTTAACACGATGTCAGTCTTCAGTCTTTGTGTTTTTCTAGATTATCTCTCTGTCAGTCATTAAGAAATGAATGTTGAACATCTCTAGTCCAATCCAGTTTAGTCTCGTGGGTGATGTACTTTTCTTTTTGCAGAGTCATGCTGCTATGCTGCAGTGCATTTCCAGAGAGGACATGTTCTCTGGACATGTGTTTCTCTAGTAGCATTTATCAGTGCTTACACACAAGGTTTATAATGCAATAATAATTAAAAAAAGTGGTGCTCATTTTGTTATCTCTTTTCTCTCCTACATCTGTCAGTTTTACAGGTCCCTGAATATCCGGATTGCCTTGGTGGGGTTGGAGATCTGGAGTAATGGGAACAAATGTGATTGCACTGAGAATCCTTACTCCACTCTGAAGTCCTTCCTGGCCTGGAGTAGCAAGGAGCGGAGGTACAGAAAACACGATAATGCCCAACTAATCACGTAAGTTTATTTCACCTGAAATAAGCTGTTTCTGAAAGTGTGTTGGGTGGGCAGGAAATAATTATTTAAGGTGCTTTCTTCCTCTAGACAATTATAGAATAGAAAGATTGACTTGTTGGTCTGTAAAGCAAAGTATCAGTCCAAGAAAATTAGCTGTTAAGGCTTTCTAGTTCTATTGTAATGTCCTGTGCTTGAAGATGGTACTGAAGAAATTATATTCAATTGACATGTACTTTGTACAAAGCTTGGGACTGCAAGATACATTTTTTTTCCTCTGCTTTGCCTTCAAGTGCCTCGGTGCCATCTGTGGTCTTTCTGGGTTGATTTTAGGGGTGTGCCCTTCCAAGGTACCACAGTAGGTTTGGCTCCTGTGATGTCCATGTGCTCAGATTTCCAGTCAGGAGGAGTGAACATGGTAAGTTATTGCTAATACCTGATGTAAAGTTTCTTGTCAGCAGTGAATACAAGCAGTAGATGCCGCCTGAAGTCCAGGAAGAAAATATTTCCTCTGAAGGCCTCTAGCTCACCTGATTATAGGCAGGAATACATTTAATAGATGTTTTCTTTACAAAACGATGAGAAGTGCCACTCACCCCATTGATCCAGAGGTGCACGGGACAGGCACAGGTGACATGCTAACCTGCCTCTTTGATCTTGCGTAGGACCACTCTGATAATGCCATTGGTGTTGCTGCTACTATTGCCCATGAGATGGGCCACAATTTTGGCATGAATCACGACTCATCTGGCTGCTGTACCACCCGTGCAGAGGAAGGAGGCTGCATCATGGCTTCTGCCACTGGGTGAGTCCCACGGCTTTGCTGGGAGATGCAGAGCATGGAGGGGTAAGAGCTAGAAATTCAGAGTGAAGCAGATCTGTTGCTGGATGTTATAGCCAGTGTGTTTATAGAGAAAATGCTGCTGGAGCAGTTTCAGTAGTAATCTGCAAAATTTCCATTGGATTTATTCCTGTTTGAGGCTGGGCTTAAGTATTGGAGCAGCGTGTGGGGCTCTAAACCATTATAGAGGCAAATTTTCCTATTTTCTGTCCTAAGAGAAGGCTCAGAGCTCCTCTAATCCCTCGTCTCTGAGTTCATGCTTCCCACTGTGTCCTACCAGGTGATCTGTCACCCCAAAGCATATTCAGAACATTCACACACACATATCCTTCTCAACAACCTGAGCAGGCTATTGCCAGCAAGCACAGAGGAATGAGGGGTGACCATCATGGTGATGTGTAGAGGTTTAGAGTGATTTCATTTCTGTGTTGCACAGAAAGTGCATTGATAGTTGACAGGGTTTCTAAAGCATCTCCCAGTAAAGTTAATTTTGTCTTTTATAACATGGTGGAGAAAAGAAAGAAGATTTCTTCAGGAGAGAACTGTTTTTATTAAAAGGCTGTATGGGAACTGTTGAATCGCAGCCTGAACCACTGATTGGCCGCCTGAGGTGAGCACTGAGTCAGCCACGGGGGGCACAGGGGGAGGTGATAATACCTGTGTGATTGGAAGGGGGGGAGCCTGACTCCCCCTCTCCCCAGACCCCATTTAAGGGCTGACCACCACCAGGGAAGGATCTCTTCTTGGAGATCCCTCCTGTGTGGAGTCAATGGCAAGCCTCTATCATCATAAAGGTGAGCCATTCTCTTTTGCTATTTGTCTTTATACCATCTATATGGGCCTACTAAAATATACCATCTTCTGTACTATTTTCGTAGAGTACCATTCTTGGGGGTTATTTACCCTACAAAGGCACAGTGACAGAGTCGTACTTCTGACTCAGGAGGCATAGAAACAGATCCATTGCTTGTTGTCTTCAGAATACAGCTTGGTTTCAATGAGCCATGGAAAGCCATGGAAAGGGAAGGAATAGCTCTTCTGTAAACCATAGGGAAGTGGGTGATTCTGGGAACCCACAGGAATTTCAGAGCTCGTTTTGGATGAGGAACTACAGCAGCTTCTGTATTTCAGTCACATAAAATGCTAACTAAAGCCATTCACTTAAAGCTATGTTCCTTGTTTCCCCAAGTCTTCCTCTTGGGTAGTTTTAAACAAAATTCTCTCAATTAAACACCTTATTTTATGTGAGTTATTTATTCCAAATATGGAAAATTGTTCAGATGAACATTGAAAACAGACTGGCATTCAGGTAGATATTCAACCCAGTGTATATGCATGCATGCATGGTCATGAATAGAGTGCATAGATTCAAGGATAGTTGCAAAGAAAATTCAAAATCCATGTAAGAGAACATATTCAAGTCCTTTGTAATGAGGCAGTGAAAACAGAAAAGTAAATGTTATTTTTAGCAGCTAAATTCAATAGTGGTTATTCATGGTCCAAGTGCTGATTCTCAGACTTGTTAGAGCAGAGGTGAGCTGTGCCTTCAGTGCTGAGCAGGTAAGGACTGCTGTCCTTGTTAGCTTTCAGAGTGAAGTCTAACTCAACACATTTTGTTTCAGTAAAGTTGGTTTTTAAAGGCCATTCTATTACTGGACTGTCTTGCCATGCAATCTCACCTCATTTCCAAATGAAACCCAAGTGGAGTTCTATTTGGAAAGGCACACGAAACCACAATCCATTTTTATACAGATTCATAGATTTAAGAGAAGAAATGGTGTTCTTTCCCACTTTTAGGATGGGTATGTGCCCACTTCTGGTGCTCTGAACCATTGCCTAGACCTGTCATGATGTCTTTCTCCACTGTTTTTATTCAGGCACCCATTCCCCAAGGTGTTCAACCAGTGCAACAGGAGAGAGCTGGAAAAGTATCTGCACTCAGGTGGAGGGATGTGCCTTTCCAACATGCCAGATACCAAGAGAATGTATGGAGGGAGGAAATGTGGAAATGGCTACTTGGAAGAGGGGGAGGAGTGTGACTGTGGAGAGGTGGAGGTAACAGTTGTTTACGTTGAATCATTTGGCTTTTAGCTGGGACACAATGATTTTATTATATACTTTGCAAATACAATTATGTGATACGTAAGCAGCTTTTGTTTGTGCAGGAAATGAGCAATTCTGCCCTGTATGTAAATGTCTGTGCAGTGTAAATCAAGGTTGTACAGTATAATATCTAAATAAATTCATAGTGCACAGCATAATCCATCCCAGAATGAAGGAATGGTACAATCCATGATAAAATAGAGGTGACGGAAATTACATTTAAAACAAAAAGTGATCTTACACATCACATTTTCATGCATGTAGGTAAAGTGCACTTTATCTGCAGTTCCATTCCTTGTAAGGACGGGGCTTTTCTCTTCTCATAGAATTGCATCTTGCTTCTTCATATTCATACTTTGACTAGGAAGTTAAAACGGAGCTGAAACCAGAAGCCTGGACTCAGCAGAGGTAATGAGCTTAGTCTTTAGTACCAGTCCATCCAGCAGAGGATATTAATATGCAGTAGTACAACCCAGCAAATGCTGAATTTCAAGAATATATTGTGGAAGGAAGGCTGATACTTGGAATATAATCTGTCTTGTGCAAGAACAGAACACTGTCACCCTCCCATGTTGATGCTCTGATGTCCTGAACTTACTTTGTAAACAAGCCTTGCTGCACCCTGCTTTCTTCCAGGAATGCAATAATCCCTGCTGCAATGCCAACAACTGCTCCTTGAAGCTGGGTGCTGAGTGTGCCCACGGCAGCTGCTGTCATGAGTGCAAGGTGGGCTTGCTGGACTTTCTGAAAATCTTTGCATGCATTTGTTCAGTGGTGTGTGTAGATCTGGTCTGTGATCCCAAGGCTGTAAATGCACAGGACAGGGCAGACATAGGGATCATACAGTGCTTCTGTATCACTGGTGTTTGTGAAAATAGTTTCTGATTTAGGAGCCTAAGACCTTAAAGATTTTGTCCTGGATTCTCTAGAATCAACACAGGCAAACATTTCTCTTCAGTTTATTTAACGTTTGCGTATGTATTGCATGCTTTCAGTGACCTAACCTAAACAGGTGAAAAAAGATTTTCCAGGAATCCACTTGGACTTTCACTCCTTTCACAAGAGACTTAAATAAACCTTCTAGATGTAATTGTGTATGTCCTTCCATCTGTGTTCATGGTAAACTCATAGCAGCTGGAGACATAAGTTGCATGTTAGGAAAATGTCTCCAGGAGTGATGACGGACATTGAAACACACTTCCCAAACAGGGAGGATATTTAGAATAGATTACACAAACATGTCAGAAATGGTTTAGGTGAGTCAAATCCTACCCCTGTCTAGAGGGAGGTGGATCAATGTCCCCTTGAGATCTGGCAGCCTCATTTTCTCTGCGTGCTCCCTTACCTAGAGAAGGGATCTGATCACTAATTTAGTTGTACATAGCTCAGTCAGTTAATGAAGTTGGTGTCATTTGGATCACTGCTGACCTCAGAAAACCTATCACAAGGTGGATGAAGGGATGAATACAGTGGGATTTTTTTTTTATTATCTACAGAAGGATGTTGTGCAGACATGAAACCATCAATAAGCCAAACCATAATTCCATTTCTTTTCCCCTTTGTATTATTTTAGCTGATGTCTCCAGGAACTCTCTGCAGGGAAAAGTCAGGACTGTGTGACCTTCCAGAGTACTGCACTGGACAGTCACCGTTCTGCCCCTCCAACTCATACCAAATTGATGGGGCTTCCTGTGAAGGAGGAAAGGCATATTGCTACAATGGCATGTGTCTCACGTACAAAGACCAGTGCTTGCAGCTGTGGGGGCCAGGTAAGGACAATTCTTTCAGTGTAGTGTATTCTTTGAACATACACTATTATACAATATCCTGCTGTTATTCACTCTATGAATGGCAGTAGTACTTTACATATATATTCTCAGTGTCAAAGCCTGAGGAGCTCTGTCTCCCACCTGACTCGCTGGGAGGAGGCAGCAAAAATATCCCCTGTTCAAACCACATCAGATAAATGACAACTGAGTGGTTGGCATAGGGTAAGGTGGCTCTCAGGTCCTGCAGGAGCCAGCCACACGAGTCTCTCTCATGCAGGAGCACGGCCAGCACCAGACACTTGCTTTGAGAAAGTCAATGCTGCTGGAGATATCTATGGAAACTGTGGGAAGGACGTCTACGGAAACTACAGGAAGTGTGAGAAAAGGTAGAAAGCATGACAGCTGAGGGTTGCTGTCTGGAGATGTTTTTGTAAGTTATAGAATTATGAGACACTAGATTAAACTGAGCTATGCTTTGGTTTCCATCCCTCTCTCACACCTGGGAAGCCAGCTGCTTCCTAGTAAGACCGGAAGCATTAACTTTACCATTTCCCTCTACCTTTTGCATTTAAAAAAAGCTATCTGATACTTTTTTAGGCACAGGAAGATGGGACTTTCAATTATTTAAACTGAAATGTAGCTTTCTAACATGCTCTGTGATTTTGCTGAGGCTGGCCTACCTCCAGAGACGGTGGGTGGATGCCATCAGCACCCATCAAACACTATTGCTTAGGCTGGCTCTTGGGAGCTGCTTACTCTTTTGCCATTGAGCAGTGCCTCACACTGCTGTTTTAATTCACATGCAAAACTGAAGCCTGCAAAACATTCACCTAGCCAGAAATAATCACTTAGCCTTTCCTTTGAAATCAGAGATGCTAAGTGTGGGAAGATCCAGTGCCAGAGCTCTGCTTCCAAACCTGTGCTGTCCAATGCCGTGCCCATAGACACAACTATCTCCCTGCAGAGGACGCAGGTGAGATGCCGAGGGACCCATGTGTACAGATTTGAGAATGAAGATAAGGAGATGCTGGACCCTGCCTTGGTGTTGACAGGAACAAAATGTGGGAGCCATCATGTAGGTACAGTTCCTGCTTGCAATGGTTTGGGGCTGTTCACAGTATTGCTTTCCCACCTGTAAAGTGCTTTGTGATTGTTAAGGCATTCATTTCTGTTGTCTAATATCTTTCTAAGTGATTTTTATGTTTATCAGAAATTAATTTCTTAGGAGTTTCTGAGTAGTGGAGGACCCTACTCAGAAACTCCTAAGAAATTAATTAATTTCCTTAAGGTCATACCCTAAGGCTTTGCTAGATAAAACCTGAGGCCAAAGTAAAATCTGGGGGTTGCTAGTTGGCTGAGATTGTTTTAGAAGTAAGACACACAATTAGAAATCAACACATCCAACAGCTTCAGAGTTTGCCACACAGATGTGGCCAAACTATTGGCTTCTGTGCTTCCACTCCTTTCTCTGATGCGTGTTAGATGAGTCATAGGGTAGTGATTAAGAGTTTGCTTAGGCAGTCATCTGGTATATGACTTGATGTGCTTACACTGAGTTTTGGGATTCTTTCTCTGCAGGTTTGCTTTG
Organism: Odontophorus gujanensis; assembly: GCA_013399175.1. NCBI lineage: Eukaryota > Metazoa > Chordata > Aves > Galliformes > Odontophoridae > Odontophorus > Odontophorus gujanensis. The sequence goes on from VXAB01001183.1 coordinate 925,179, forward strand.
AGGGACGCTGTCAGAACACATCCATCATCTTTGAGTCTGAAAGCTGTAGTGAGAAATGCAATGGCAATGGGGTAGGTGCCTTCTTTTTGTCTCTGTTCCAACCTGAATCAGGGTGGGCTGGGATGGCTGTTTGTCTCAGTTCTGAGACAAACAGAATTGTTTGTTTCATTCTTTCTTAATGGAAAGAAAAGGCTGATGAGAATATTTTAGAGCTTTTGCTAGTGTTTCTAGCACAAAATATCATCACCTTTTCACCCTTTTAGTCCATTTAGGCAATGAAGCTGTAAGCATGCAGCAGTGTGTGCCTTGAGTAACTCAGGAGGCCCCAGGATGTGCCTTACAAANGACACAACTATCTCCCTGCAGAGGACGCAGGTGAGATGCCGAGGGACCCATGTGTACAGATTTGAGAATGAAGATAAGGAGATGCTGGACCCTGCCTTGGTGTTGACAGGAACAAAATGTGGGAGCCATCATGTAGGTACAGTTCCTGCTTGCAATGGTTTGGGGCTGTTCACAGTATTGCTTTCCCACCTGTAAAGTGCTTTGTGATTGTTAAGGCATTCATTTCTGTTGTCTAATATCTTTCTAAGTGATTTTTATGTTTATCAGAAATTAATTTCTTAGGAGTTTCTGAGTAGTGGAGGACCCTACTCAGAAACTCCTAAGAAATTAATTAATTTCCTTAAGGTCATACCCTAAGGCTTTGCTAGATAAAACCTGAGGCCAAAGTAAAATCTGGGGGTTGCTAGTTGGCTGAGATTGTTTTAGAAGTAAGACACACAATTAGAAATCAACACATCCAACAGCTTCAGAGTTTGCCACACAGATGTGGCCAAACTATTGGCTTCTGTGCTTCCACTCCTTTCTCTGATGCGTGTTAGATGAGTCATAGGGTAGTGATTAAGAGTTTGCTTAGGCAGTCATCTGGTATATGACTTGATGTGCTTACACTGAGTTTTGGGATTCTTTCTCTGCAGGTTTGCTTTGAGGGACGCTGTCAGAACACATCCATCATCTTTGAGTCTGAAAGCTGTAGTGAGAAATGCAATGGCAATGGGGTAGGTGCCTTCTTTTTGTCTCTGTTCCAACCTGAATCAGGGTGGGCTGGGATGGCTGTTTGTCTCAGTTCTGAGACAAACAGAATTGTTTGTTTCATTCTTTCTTAATGGAAAGAAAAGGCTGATGAGAATATTTTAGAGCTTTTGCTAGTGTTTCTAGCACAAAATATCATCACCTTTTCACCCTTTTAGTCCATTTAGGCAATGAAGCTGTAAGCATGCAGCAGTGTGTGCCTTGAGTAACTCAGGAGGCCCCAGGATGTGCCTTACAAAGATCAGGACTCACCTCACTGTCACTCCTAGTCTTCTCCCTCTTATATGGTCCTCAAGGTTATAGGAAGCAAATAGCAGTTGTTGCACAGAATCAGTTTAAACTCTGCACTGAATCTCTGAGTATTCCTGCTCCAGGTCTGCAACAACAACAAGAACTGCCACTGCAACCCAGGATGGGCCCCTCCATTTTGCAATAAGCAGGGCAGGGGAGGAAGCATGGACAGTGGCCCCCCCTCACCAGAAGGTGAGTGAGACTAACACTGTGGTGGCAATTCAGAAAGACTTGGGATAGACTGGGAGCAGAGGATTTCCTATTTAATTAACTGTATGTTCTTGCCCTTCAGGCTCTTCAGCAGTAGTGATAGCTCTGGCCATCCTGGCTTCTGTTCTTCTTCTCATTGGAATCATGCTTCTGTTCTATTATAAGAAGTGTTGGAACAAATTTGTCATCTGTTCTCTGAAGAAGGCCCCGCAGATCAGGTAAATAGCCAGTGCTGTGCCTTCTCTGCCTTTACCCACCCATAATGTAACTGTATCAGTTTGTTGGCATGGTTAGTATTTGCTTCTCATATTTTAATTTTTATTAAAATATAGTAAAATACAGTGAAGAAAAAGGAAAAGATGCATCCAATATATAACTCTTTTTTGCTTTGTCTAATTTTCAGCGACACCACTGGAAATGGCCATGCAAACCCTGCCTTCAAGCTGAGAACCCCTCAGCAGCAGAGAAAGGTAGAGACAATGTCACTTCCAGCTCCCCAGGAGAGTTATATCTGCCCTGCAGGGTGGGATGTGGTTCCCTCACACTGCAGCTGAGGGATGGTTTTTCCAGAGGATGAAGAAATCAGACAGATGTGCACCGTGGCTGAAATTCAGTTGGAGCTGAGTGTATTTCCAACCATTTCCTACAGGGAGAGAGGTGGGACACAGCCAGCCTTGTGGCTGCATGTCTGTCCTGCTGGATCTTCTCCCGTCACATCCCCTCTTCCAAAACTGCAGAAATTGCAAGCCTGGGAGTACAAGCATTATTTACAGTGCTAATGCCTGTGTTACTCCATTCTCTTGATTCCTTTTTCTTCTTCACGATTCAGAGTTGTCCCAGTACATGTAATCAGCACCTACTAGACATATATGACACACAAAGATGTTACAGTCAAGATTTCCCGCTTTGTGGCTTAAAGACCTCATGTAGATCCTCAAAAGCATAGCAGAGAGTGAAGGGGTTGTTTGAAGCAGGCATTGCCTAATTCCTGGCATTTGTGGGTCTTCTGCACAGGTGATTGGCTTCCCTGAAATCCCATCAAAACCTCCTCCCCAGCCAGTTCCCTGCCTCCGAATTAACATGCAGCAGCAGTCTGCCTCCTCCACCAGCTTCAGCTACGGTACAGGGGGACCCACTGGGCCGGTGCATCCAGCACTGGCAAAGGATGTGCCCCGGCGGACACCCCCGAGCAGGCCAGCACCTCCAGCTCCCAGGTCCCCCAACTCTCAGGTATGAAGGTGTGCTGTTCTGCAGGAGTGGTTTGGTGGGAGGCTTGGTCTGAGTGAAGTGTTTTTAATCAGATGCCGTTGGTGGGATGTGGTTGTCAGTGGTGCTTTTTGCTTTGTTGTGGAGCTAACAGTGACTGCACTGGATGCCCAGCACACACAATTGCTTGCTGTTTGTTTCCCTTTTTGATCCACATGTGGAGTCAAGCAGCCTGGATCACAAAGTAGCGTTCACCTTACCAAGGTCATCAGAAGATTTTTTTAATCTATGAATCAAATAGATAACATGCCAGGAAGCAAAGAGCTGTGCAGGTTTTTCATTAAGCTAGCATAGCGTGGCTCCATTTACCACTTGCATGCATTTTATTGCCTGGAAAGAAGCCTTTTGGAGATGACCAGTGATAACTCTGAGGCTCAGTACCAAGAACAGGATCTCTATTCCTTGGGATAATCCCCAGGGTTTATTGCATTTGGCCTCTACTGGACTAAGACCTTGGGAGCCTTGGGCATACAGAAGTTGTCTTAAGTCAGCGTAAATTCTGCCATTTAAATTGTTCATAATTATTTGGAACCCTTTTATTTTTTTTGTCAATATTAGCAACAAACAGATTTTGTTTCACACAAAATACATGAAACAAATTTAGTTTTTATTCTGATACGGAGCAAAAATGAGATATTAGTAAGTTGCATAGGAAACAAAAGGCTTAACCCAGGCTGACCCTATCTTATGTGAGCATCCTAGCCACAAGCTTAGTTTGAGGTTTTTCAGGCAATAGAGTATTGATTTACTTTTCTTGCTGGAAGTTTTATTCTAAGATTAATAAAGATTCCACATTATTGTGGAAAAAACTGCAAATCCCTCAGACTGGCTTGATTAGGTTAGGGCCTGCAGAGAAGGGCCTCAGTTGCGAGGAAAGCAGGAGGTTGGCTCCCAGGCAGCCTCTCCAAAGGATATAGAAGAAAAGCCAAAATTATTTTAGTGAATGAGATTTGTTTCTAGCTCCATTGTTCCTATGAACAGCCAGCACTTCAAGAGGAAAGAAAACTAAAACAAAAGCAGGAAGCTGACTCTAATCAATAAGGAATAGATATCCTTTCCAGCTGCTTGTTGACAAGTTCCTCACCATCTCCATTGTGTTGCTTCTCCAAAGCACCCAGCCTCTTGATATCAGACTTACTTGATGGGACACTTGTCCTAGGGTTGTGAAAAGCAACCTTGTCATTCTTGGGTTGGAGAAGAACCACGAGATCCAGAAGATAGAGAGGAAGTCATTAATTTTGCTGTTTGCTAGTGTCAGTGTCCTTCCCAGACATCTACAGTATCTACCAGACTTGCTCACTTGCCATCTCTGCAAGAGCAATTTGGATCTGGTGCTTTGCAGGGTTTTGGCCTGCCTCATCCCTCTTGCAGAACTTGGAGAGCAGAGGATCCCCAAGCATTGGCTGATGCAACCATTGAGCCTTGCGTTTATACATTGTCTGAGGAGACTGCAAGGTTTTTGGGTGCCCTCCAAGTTGTGAGTGCAGCTGTGTTTATTAAATCAACACCTGTAAGCCAGAGACCTAGCACAGAAACTAAGGAACAACAAGCAGACAGCTCTTATGTGGGTAACTTCTCCCCAGGGCATACTTAATGCTGAAATTCATTAGACAAATGGAAAATATAATGCTTAGAGTATCCTATTAGGGACAGCTGTGTGCACAAATGAAATAATAACAGTGTAGGTTGACAGAGGGCTGCATATTTGTGTATGGGCACACGTGTACAGGCACATATGGTTTACAGCCACTGTATTTTTGTGCCTGTATATCCTGTGTAAGGTTCACTATCATGCAGTGAACATATGCATGTGAAACTAATTTCCAAACTCGAATCAGTAATGTGGTTAATTAGAGGACTGCAAAATAGTTTTCCCCATTACTTGCAAAATTCAAGCCTCAGTTAGTAGCTGGAGTATAATGTGCTTTCCTCCCACATTTAGGAGGCAGAGCAGGGTAACCGTGTCACCCTATTTGCTTGTCCTTGGTTTGAAGCCAGCTGCCCAGGAGCCTAAGACCATCTGGTCTTCATGAAACTTGATAGATGAAAAATTGCAGGTTGAGAACCACTAATTTCCTGTGTATTACAAGTAATAGCAGCCTGCACTCCCTCCCTGTGCTGGAGAAGAGATGTGTTTGCCAGTCAGGAGGCAGTCATGGTTTTTCCTTCAATTCTTTGTCTCAAGTGATGGTCTGTGCTGTGATGGTGTCTCCTGCTCCTGTGAGGTTCTTCCTGCTTTGCATTGTACAGCCACAAGATTGTGCTGCTGCTACCTGGGCCAGGTCCAAAGCAAAGACCTCAAGTTAGGCAGCTGTGCACCCAGTCTGTTGTCTCTGACTTCCCAAAAATTAAAAACAGATCAGAAGTACACGTGGCTGTGTTCAGGAGCCCAGGCTGTGTGAGATGAATGTAAATGTTATCTCTTTTTTTCATGCTGGGTATCTCTCCAGTCTGACAACTCAAAACTGTTTCTTTCTTGTGCAGGACATTTCTAGGCCCCGGCCACCCCAAAGAGCTTTGCCAGCCAACCCGGTCCCAAGCAGGTCCAGAGCGCGGTCTGGGGATGGCCCTGCCATCCCACTGCCTCCTGCTCGGCCCAGGGTCCCAGGACAACTCCAGCCTGTGGCAGAGGTGGGCACTGATGAGAGCAACACAGCTATTCGGGGACTAAACTTGTGCAGCCCTGGTGGATGCAATGGAAGGGCTGTTGGGTTGGTGGGCTTTGCTGCAGCGACCTCTGTTTTTACCTGTTGCTCAGTAAGCATTTGCTGTGCCAAACAATACACCTGGTCCTAATTCTGCAGCAAAATTGGCTCAACCCCACATGGAATCAGGCTGTAAGAACTGCTCAGTGCAGGTGCTGAAAACAGCTGTGCCATGTTCTGGAACAACCAATACACTTCTCCACATCCCTGGGCAATTCCTGAGATTAACTTTTTTATGTAAGTGGAGCAGAGAGGATGACACAAAAAGGTGAGTGAAGAGCAGCAACCCAGGAATGTCCAGATGAGGCTTGAGGATCCCAGAGAGGATCAGGAACCTTGTCCAGTCTCTCTGATATTTTTTTCCTGAAGAACATTTTCCAAAATAAGGACAATGAATAAGAGACTTTGAGTAGCTGAGTTCAGCTCCCTGCAAACTGAGCTCCTTAGCAAAGAAAAAAAAAAAAGTATTTCCACTCTGCACATTACAGGTGCTGCCTGCAGCCTGCAAAATACTTAAAGCTAGATGTCAAGGTGCAAATCCTGTATGAACATAATCATGCTATAGAAAGACAGTAGCAATTTCCCACATGACCCATGATGGTGAATGTGCAATGTGAGTGAGAAAAGCCTTCCCCTGGCTTTCTACAGCATCAGAAAAGGTACTGCAAGCATTTTCTCTTTCACCTGTGCTCATCCCCCTCTCTCTTTTTCTGTTTTCCATCTCATTCAGAACATTGGTTTTGGGACAGCTGGAGCAGCAAACATGTTGAGAAGGGGACAGCCAGGCTCTGGTGCGCACCCATGAACTGGTCTATTCCCAACTGGCTCTGGTCTTCATGAGGAACTAGATGGCCTTCATCGTCTAGAAAAACTTTCATGGGTCACAGGTTGTTTCTCGGTTCTTCTCCCTTGGCCTTATCTGTTTCCTATGTGACTCAAGAGGCTGCAGGCAGGCTTGGTAGGAGTGCACCCAGGAAGTGATTCGGTACATACCAAGCTGAAACCTTCTTGCTCTGCTAATAGTCTTTTCCTTATAGGGACAATTTATATGGTATTTATGTTATTGTGCAATATTCAATGCAGGGATGGGGCAATGTGGGCTTCACGTGTTTTTCAGCAGTTATTTAAGTGTTTCCAGGGAGTGCAGGTGATGGCCTTGATAGGCTTTCATCAGTGAACTAGCCCTATTGGCTTCCTCGGCCCATCCAGGCAGCTGCAGGAGCAATTGGTGGTGCTACAGAGAAACTGCTGTCTCCTGGGAGAGGAGGAGGCAGCTGCTGATGATTTTCTTCAGTTCATTCGCAGTTTACAATGGCCAGCAAGCTGGGCCACAACAGAGAGCAAACCATGGTAATATTCCTGGTTAAAGTCACTCTGGATTTTGGTTAACTTTAATGGAGCAGATAAATTATTTTCTCCATAAAACTTTCTTCAGCAAGTGTTCTGCAACCTGTCAGTCCTCCAGCACTCCTTGCCTTGGTGCTGTAGGACATGACAGCATCCCCAGCATGGTCTGTGTGTTCTCACCTGTGTCACTGGGACACAGCCAAGGTACGACAGGGATGATCTCCACCCAAGACACGGAGTGAATGGCCAGAACAGCCACTGCTGAAACCTTCTCCCCACCACATGGTACCACAGAAAATCAATAGACACTTCTGCGTGCATCTCTTCAGGCTTTTGTTCTGTGATGAGCAGTAATTCAGCATGACCTGACTGCTCCTCATACCAGTAAGAAACCAACTCTAATGATGAACAGGTGATGATACAGCAGAAATAGTAATGACACATGGTGCTTTTGTAGGGCAGCTTTGCTTACTCCATGTTTTTTCTCAAGGACTTGGATGGAAAGAGCTGTCCACATGCACTTTAAGGAGCTCATTGATAGTTCTGACCCTCAGGACCCTCCCTTGTGATTATTTTTTATTTTTTTCTCCTAACATTTTTTTCTTTTTCCTCAGGATTTTCAAATAAGACCTTTTTAATGGCATTTTGTATTACTGTTTCCTTTTATTATTTCCTCCTAGGAGAACACAGGGAATTCTGGAGCTATGGTCACAATAACACTGTATTGTGTCTGATATTTCATGGACAGCTCCTCAAACAGTGTAATTGGTGCTGCATGTGTGAAAAATTGTATCACTGGCTTTACAAAAAATATTTTTGTTCAACTGGTTGTTTCCCTAAGTACTACTAATTAGGAAGAACAAAAACAACAGCTAAAGCCTGAGCGCTTATTAAGCTATATGCAGTAGTATAGCTATAGGATGACTGAAATCACATCAGTTTTTGCAACTTTACTACCTCTTTCTTCACAAGGAAGGAGTATACTGGGTTTATCTTGAATTACTGGTTAATTATTCATTGTCTCGATCATGTTGGGCCTTTTCTTACCTTCTGTATGCCTGGAAAACAAAGCAACCTAAATTACTCCTCTCTAAAATGAGGGATGGCAAGTGAAAATCTTTCCCTTTCTAATGTTGATGTATGTATATTCTTTTCCTATAGATGGGGTATTTTGCATATAAACAACCCTCCAGATCTGTTATTTTACTGCTTGTAGGCAGGGGCCTGAACATCTAATTTGCAGTAACCTGGAAGCATATGGTGCTTGCTGCAGTACAGGTTCAAAAATGGGAACTCTATCTCATGTCTGTGTAAGCAGCCTGTGATCTTTATCAAATGACCACCAAAAAGAATGTTTTCAGTGTATTTCATGTGAGCATGGGTTCTAGCTTTTAAAAAATGTCCCCAAACCCACAGAGCTAATGGAAATCCTAATGGAATCTTTTATTACTAGAATATCATAAAATCTCCAGAAAGTATGTTTAAGTCCTTCTAGATTTTCACATGTGCACCAGACGAGTGCATGATAACAGGGGAACTGTAAGAGGAGTAAAAGCTGCTAAAATACATTATTTTTTTAAAGTCAATGTTACTTGGAAGAACATACACAAAAATACATCTCACTTTCTCCTATGTCTGCATACTAAAGGTTTACAACAACGCTCTCTGTGCATCTATGCAAATACTTGAAGAATGCAATTCATTGTGCCTTTTGCCTAGTTTTTAATAAATTTGTCAGGTTGTCATTAACAACTGTTCTGTCACTGTGGTATTTCATTATGTCAGTTCAGTCTTTCTGAATGTGCCTTTTGTGCAGAAATGGCAGGATTCTAGGCAGTGAGAAGGATGTGACCTATTTGCAGTCTATTTCTAAAATAAAACGTGTAAAGCATTACACCAATTAGGGTGCCAAATTAAAGCTAGTGAATTACTAGGATTATTTCCTGCGAAACCGAACGAGGGCGCTGGTTTCCTTCAGCATGATCAGCGAAGCCATTAAAATCTTTCAGATCCACCTTCAAGGGTTTTTAGAAAAAGCCTTTATTTCCTGTTCAACGTTACAAAAAAAAAAAAAAAAGAAAGGGGGGGGGGGGAGGGGGGTGTACTGAAATGTTATTAAAATAAGAGATTGCATCACCCTCCCTGCCCCAACCTCAAGTCTCATTTACTCACTGACATTCCAACAACCTACAAATGGGTCTGCATAGGTACATGCCGTGGTCCAGGGTAGGTAATTCTGGACTGAGTAAGCTCCTCACAGCTGGGTTAGGCTTTGCTGTGCCCAGATAGGCTCCCATCCTTGCATCCCCACCCATGATCGAAATACAAGGGAATTTTGAAAGTGAGCTGAGAGGTCGCAATACCTGCTAAGAAAAACATCTTAAAACATTCACCCTCTTAGTCTTTCAGGCTGAAAGCATTTTTCATTAGTCACCAAGAAGTATTACAGGAGTTGTTACTTCTCCTGACTGGGGTCTGGAGATATTCTTCTCTCTGCTGATATTCTCCAGCCTGAGCAAGGGCTGCCCCTCGCTTGCTTGGGTGCTGTCTGGATCAGGCCCAGTGGCTTCACTAACAGCAACACTGCAGCATGGGCACTGCAATTTCTAATGAAAAAAAAAAAAAACTAATTAATGCTGTGCTGCAAGGAAGCTCCTTTACCTCATGAACAGAAGTGTAAAATGATTTATCTGCCACAGTTATATATAAACACTTTAAGGCTTGGGTTCTGACACTTAATCCAAAATTCACCATATTTTACCAGTATTCTTCATCCATAATTGCAGAATAATTAAATGTAGATAAGCAGAATGTCAATAGCAGGAGTACACCATTCAGTCCTCATTTTTTGCCTTCGTTTAAGATGTTGTTGTGTATTTTAGAGCTCATGCAAGTGCCTGGAAAGGAAAAACAACACAAAAACAGTAATCAATGAATCAATCAAGGCCTACAAATAAATACATCAATTATATCTCTAGCCAGGGGAAGGAGTACAGAGTGAACAGTAGCCCTGCCAACAATAAGAGATGGCAAAGGGCATCGAAGAGGTGCTTTGTCCCAGGAGTACTTCATTTGAAGAGGATTTTCAGAGGCTGTGCACATTAAAAGCTTGATGACAATTTAACATACCCCTTTGCTACCACCCCATGACAAAGATCCTGTGTGAGATCAGGGTAAGACTTGGCTTAACTCTACCAAGCTTTGGATAAGATACTGTTGGTTTTATTTTTTCACCTTTCATGTTGCTTAACAGAATCTGGAATTCTGGCAGCAACCCACTCAGATTAGTTTTATGCCCCATCTCTAAACCCTCCAATGTAACATGTTAGGCATAGATAATAAATACTTTGGGCTTATCCTCTGGAGCGATGCTGGAGTTGTCCACCTCTATTAGGATGTTCTTGTCATCTCGGGTGACCGGTGCTGCTTGTTCACTCTGGAGGACCTGTGGTAGATTCCCTAAATTGACATCCATGTCTTTGAAGGCATGGAGTAAAAACACTCCCAAAATGATGGTGAGGAAGCCGCAGACTGTGCCAATGATGTCCACTACAGTCATGGCCACCCATTCTTTAAAGAGAATGATGGAAGTTGTGATGACGATGGTGGTGAACAGCACGTAGTAGATGGGAAACACCAAAGAGGTGTTAAAAATGTCTAGAGACTTATTGAGGTAGTTAATTTGTGTAGTGATGGATGCCACCAGCGTGATGACCAGGATCCATGTCAATGGGTGCTGCAGCACAGGCTGGCCAGCAAAGAAGCCCTTGATGGCAATACCCAGGCCCTTGACCGAGGACACGGAGAAGGCCCCGATAACAGAGCAGATGGTGAGGTAGATGAGGATGTTGCTCCGGCCATAGCGAGGTGCAAGGTACAAGATGAGGAGGAAGCAGACAGCCAAAAGGACTACAGCGTAAGCAAGGAAACCTGGATGGGGGAAAGAAACAAAGAAATAACAAACGTGAGTTGGCATGGGGGCTACTGCCCAACCCCAAGGGAGAGAATGTAGCCTCCTGAGTACCTGGCTCTTTCAGCTTAAACAGCATTTCGTCCAAAGTGGTGACCTCCTCTTCCTCCGGGGCATGTATCACCATCACGGTGCTGCCCACGAGGCTCAGCATGCAGCCCAGCTTTCCCAGCAGATTGAGCCGCTCTCCCAGCAAATATGAAGACAGGATGGCACTGCATGGGACAGAAAAACAATGGCTGCTGGGACTTTAAAGCCCTTTGAAGTATAAACAGCGGCTAAAATGATGTAAAACACATGATACAAGGACACCAATTTGGAATACATTTGTAGGATTCCTGCATGCCATTACACATTCACGGTGCATCTGCTGACAGCTGAACTTGCAGAGCGTCAGCTCAGAAGACCACAGCTCACGTATCAGCAAGGTGAAAACATGCTGAATGTGTCAGCATGTCCTGAGAGATGTTTCAGGGTTTTCTGAATCTGAGCTGTTGGGCATTACAAAACCATTAGTGCCCCAATAAGTGAATCAAGGACCAATGCAAGAGAGAAAAAGTAATAATAATGAAACCACAAAAAAGCTACGTTAATTTTAACTTGTCATCAGAAATATTAAGCTCCAGAGAAACTTGAACATAACAGGGCTGTAAAAATGTCTGGAAAAAAAAAATTGAGTTGTTTTCCATGACACTGAAACAATCCAGGACAGCACAGCAGTTTCCATTTGCTTATGTATTTCCCAGTAACAGAACTTCCACAGAACCTGCAGAGCCTGGAGCCCTTTTAGCAACAGAACGAAAACACTGTCTCAGAACACCCTCAGTAAACACAAGGCAAACACAGAGATTAAGTTAAAAACAAATGTGGTATTTTTGACATTTTTAGATTTTTAGCATTGTTTATTACAAAAAAAAAAAGATAAAAAAATCCTTCTACTGGCTGGAGAAACCACATTGCTAATTGCAGTAATTTAACATGAATTGTAATGCAGCTGCTGTTCACATCCATATGCAGCATTTGAAGGGCATGGCACTTAATTCAGTGTTTTCTGGGTGATCCCCCCAAAAGACAGCAGCAATTGGTTTGTTTTTTTAGGAGACATTCTTTCCTCACATTCACATTACTCCAAGTATTCCTGCCTTATGAACAAACAAAGCCCAGTTGCAAATCATGGGCATGTACATCACCTTATGAGCACGCTGAGGGCTCCCAGAGGTGTGACAATGGTTGCAGGAGCAAAGGCATAGGCAGCAAAGTTGGCAGCTTCCCCTCCACCCACTGAATAAACACAGGAAAAACAAACACTGGTGAATTACAATATACTTTTCATGCTTTCTCTTGCAGGCTAATAACCAGAGATTGGGTTTTACTAGAGGGGCTTCCTGCTGCTTCTAAACAGGGCCAGTTGTGGGAAATGTCCCCATAATGCACAGAGCATGCAAAGAAGGCTTGCAGGCTTGCTCTAAGGGAAAATGACTTTCCTCTAGGAAAGGAGCTGTTACCAGAACCTTGTTATCTCCCTCGCTGCAGCAGTGACCTTTCCCAATCTCCTGAGGCATGCACAGGAGGCTGTTTGCCCTGTGCCTGGTGTACCTGGCCGTCCTGTTCAATCCTATTTTTGTGTGCTTTTTGATCAGGCAAAACAGAGCTGCTGAGTACTACCAGCCCTGCAGGAGGGCTGCAGCAGGATGGCGCAGGAGGTGTACACCTCACGGCCTCCTTGGGCCTTGAGAGGAGCAGCGAACAAAACAACAAGGCTCTGGGCCACTGATGTGGGACTTGTTCATACCTGATTCACGTGGACAGACCCTGGAAATGCTGCCAACCCAGGGAGACAGCTTCTACTTACTGGTTAACAAGCCAGCCCACCAGAGCCAGTCTTTCAGGTAGCCATGGCCTCCGTCTCCTGGGAAAGCAAAGCAGGCAGGGGTTAACAGTGAGAGGGGATGAACGGCCCTCTGGAGGGGGGTAAGCCACAATGGGAAGAGTGTGGTAAAGAAAACAGCCTGTGAGGACAGAAGGTGCAGACATAGAATTTGTGTCGGGTTGAGGCATGAGAAGGAGGACAGCTAACAGCAGATAATGCAAATGCAACAAAAGCAGCTGCTTGCTGACATGGCAATGGGGATGGCACCCACTGCCCCAGAGCAGCGGGTTACTGGGATGGGCTGCAGTGACTGCAGTGGTGATCCTCGCTGGCTCATTGTCTGCCCCCAAAGCCATCAATGAACCCCTGTGCTGAGGCCCCAGGGCCTGGATGTGCTTTGGCTCGGATGCCTCTCCCCAGGTGACCCAGGAGCAGAGGAGCTGAGTGTGGTGGTGGCTGCTGGATACCCAGAGGCTGCTTCCACTGAGCTTCTCTGCTGGATCTTGCATCCTACTGGACTGCTATGGAGAACCATGCATCAACACTGAGGTAAGGCAATGAGTTTTTTCCAAATTGTATGGGTTTTGGCTGTGGAGGAGGAGGGGAACTCTGTTGTATCAGCCTGTGGTTTATTAGCTGATCTTGCTATAAAGTTGTGGTGAAGGCTCCAGGCGCCCTGGAGTTATCCCTGTTATCTGTTCTTCTGTGCCTTAGGCCTCAGCCTGAACTGCCCTAAATCCTAACTGTCTTTATGTGGAGTTGTCATTTTGTGACTGTTTCTGATGACAAATGATCCCTGGCCTTGAAGCTCAATAAAGGAAAGTGTGCAGAAAAACGAGGAAGCACAGATGCACTGCGCCAGGAACTAACCCAGCTCTGGTCTTTACCCATAAGCTGTTCTATAGCAGGAGCTTTGGGCCTGCTGACTTTGTAAGGGTACTGGGTTGGAGAGGCTGTAGGAACTGATGATAATAGCATTGCTAGAGCTGCATTGGAGAAAGAGGATATGCTCAGTTAGTGGGGCTGAAATACTGGGAGTAAGGGGAGAGGTAGGAGAAGGAGCAATGAAGGTGTGGACAAGAAGAGCTCAGGAGGTTTTTTTTCTGCCATAATTCAACTTCTTCTGGTTCCTCAACAAGTGATGAAGTTTAAATGTTACGCTTTGATATTGCTTAGAAGTTGTGAAATTGCAGTTTTGTTTCCTGTGTGTTTTTTTTTTTTTCCCCTGAAGAACTTTTCTTGTTGGCTGTGATTTTTTATTTTTTTTTTTGGTCAATCCCTTCTGAAACATCCTCAAATAAGGACAAGTTTGCTCTTGTTTAACTATCTTGGCTTTGAAATGTACGGTGATGTTGGGAGTTCTGCAACTGAAACAACACTGATATTTCATTGTGCAAATGCAGTGCTGAAAATAAAACCTATGTGAGTTCACCGTTGCAATGAGGACAGCTTAATGTACGGGGTGGGGATGGGAGATGGATATTGGTGGCTTTGCTCACCTGATCCTTAACAGCCACCTTGCCTTTTCGTGCCTTTGTGTCCCTGCATGGAGATGGGGCTATTGAATTCCTTTGTACAATGACTTAAGAACAGTTCCTAGACCAGAGGTAGGAAGGAGTAGTATTTTAATTATCATTTTGTCAGTAGTTATGTAAGTAGGTCACCCGCCAGGTAGGACTTAGGCTGCTGCTGGAGCAAATGCTTGCAACGCTGATGGGCTGTGCCCAATTGCACAGTGCAGCTCAGCTCAGGCATGTTTCTCCCCCATCCCCATCCATAAACACATACCTCACTCCAGGACCTCAGTGCTAGAAGAAAGTTATCAGCCAACACATTGTTGAACAACATGCTTTGAATGTATTGCTTCTGAAAACCACAGCAGGGTTCACACAAATCACACGGGTGCAGGCACGCATGAATAAATGGCTTTTGCTAATGCAATTCAAGCTTATGGGGATGCATCCTTGTTCCAGGGATTTGGTGGCAAAGCTGCCTGATGTATCAATGAGAGTGAGGGAGGAGGCATGCAACTACGCTGTCTTGCTCCAGGCTGTGGCATGGGGATGACTTTCACCTTTGTGTAACGGGGTCCATTTCACAAAAGATCTTATTTTCCCTGCTGATAGAAGGCTGGCATGTGTACACCAAGGTGTTGACTTCTGAGTGTTGGGCTTTGGGTAAAGGGGGGCTCCTGCCCCTCACAAAACCTTACCTGCTCTGGTGCCTCCCTTCTCCACAAGCCGAAGCAGTCCCTTCTTTTTGAGGATGACGCTGCTGCCGATGAGGAAGCTGGAGAAGACAGCCAAGCCCAAACCGATGTAGAATCCATAATTACTTTCCAACCGCGTTACCCAGGAGGTATCACCAGTCCCATTGTTATGGACTGAGTCGGTCAGGTCAGCACCTCTGACCACCTGGCACACAACTCGATGGGAAAGGCATGAAATGGTGAGCAGAGACCCTGTGAGAACGCAGAGATGGAACAATTACTGAAGTGGCCGTCAAGAGTGCCATTCAATGCTGTAATCAGTACCCCATACTCAGGACACTTCAGCACTCACATGGAAGCAGGAGGATGTTTGGTGACAGATTTATGGGATGCAACTCAAGCTGGTTGTTGACACACTGTGCCCGCAGAGCCCGCTTAAGGGTCCCTTCCCACTCAAATCTATGATTCTACAAAAGCACCCCTCAGCTCTCTGAAAATAGTTCCACAAAGGAGGTTATTATTCCATTAGAGTGCCCGCTGTGAACTGGAAGACCACGAGGACCACTATAATTATTCTGAATTTCCAAATATCTATGCTAGAGCGTCTCCACCAAACTCCAGTATTATGAGGTTGAACTATACCTTACCAATGCTTAATATTGATCTAAAGGCTTTGGTGCTCTCCAGATACCTAATCCTGGCATCCTCCTGTTGCCTGCAGCTCGTTGCTTTGAGTTTAATGTGGAGCAGTGCCAGTATTTTGTAACCGTGAATCTGTCCCAGCTCTGTGTACTGAGTGGGGCCACGTGATTGCTTGTAAGAGGACATCAGGTTCATCCCAGATTAAAGTTCCTTCTCTGTACTGGCTTTATTCCTCCTACTTATAGACAGTTGTGTACTTGCGAATCATAGACTCTCCCAAGCTGGAAGCCACCCAAAAGGACCATCATGTCCAACTCCTGGCTCTGCAGAGGGCCACCCAAATATCAGACCATGTGTCTGAATGTGTTGCCATTGAGTCCTGCTGGTGTGGAAGGGCTGAACACAGGCACAGCTCCCTTCTGCCCACACAAAAAGCACCAAACCCCAGAGTCTCCTGCTGGGGTGTGTGGCTGTGTAGGTGGGAAAACTGCTGAGCTACTCCACCCAGCACATCTTCCTATTGCAATCAGAGCTGGGAGTGTAGCATGGACAGTGTGACTGTGATCTGCTGGATGGAATAAAGAACCCAGTGGGAGTGGGATATATAAATCTGTCTGTAGTATATGACAAATGTTCTGCTTCAAATCACATTGGAATTACAAATGGAACAAGTACCCCTCTGCAGAGAGGTGTGCTGTGGCTACATTACTCACAGCACTCCCAGAGTAGGGTCCCACCTTATTCTTCCCCCCAAAAATTGCCTTAAATCTGCAAGCCTCCACCCATCCCCTGTGCATACAGCTGAGGGTTAGGATCCAGATTAGATGCATTTTTTTCTCCATTAGAAAAATTTAAAAAAAAATATATATTTTTTTCTAAAGATTCCCTAAGAGATTTCTTCTCTAATGGAATAATAACCTCCTTTGTGGAACTATTTTCAGAGAGCTGAGGGGTGCTTTTGTAGAATCATAGATTTGAGTGGGAGGGGACCCTTAAAGGCCATCTGGTCCAACTCCCCTGCAATGAACAGGAACACCTACAGCTCCATCAGTGCTCAGAGCCCCTCCATCGTGACCTTGGCTGTCTCCAGGGATGGAGTACCCACCACCTCTCTGGGTGAGTGCCAGTGCCTCACCACCTCTTCCTTATACACAATCTATACCTCCTCACTTTCAGTTTGAAACCATTTCCCCCAGCCCACGGACCCTGCTCAAGAGTCTGTCCCCTTCTTTCTTAACAGCCCCACACTGAAAGACTGAGCACCTTTACCTGAGCGAAGTAGACATCTCCAGCTCCACAGGGAGCAAGCAGAAGGCGGTGGGGTGAGCCAGTTACCTACTGAGTAACAACCACCCATGAAATCAACCGGTGATAGGGAGCAGCTCCAGCTTTGGGGCACCCCTTCCCCCCGCCTCTGGGAGCCCCGCTCCCCCCAGCCCGGGTTGTACCCACCGTTGCTGCAGCTGTCGTTGGCCGCCAGCGGCTCCATCATCATTTCCATCATCTCCTCTGTCCTCTGCGGGTCTCGCAGCGTCCCGGGCCGGCTGCGGGCACACCTGCCTGGGCGGCTCCTCCTCCTCCGTCGCTGCCCTGGGGGCTGGGGCTGCTCCCTGTACCTGGAGTTGGTGTAGCAAGGAAGGGGTTCAGAAAGCGTCCCCTCAAGTGTGAGCTTCGGTGGCCGCCATTCTCTGCTTAGCGTTACAGCTGTGTGCACGTGCGAAGGGCAGATCGTGGAGCTGAGAAACGCGTTGCGGTGTAAGGAAGGTGGATATATCTCAATGGCGAGGTGCAGGGTTTCACTCAGCATGCATTTGCTGCACAGAGGCACGTTCCCTGCTGAAGGTCAGGACAGAGTTCCCTAATCGCCTGTTCCGGCTGAGTTAAAGAGGGAGAGGCCGGGCTCGGGCACGGGCATACAGCACATAAAGCAGAGGACGGGCACTTGTGCTGCTGTGCTACACGAGAGCAGAGGTGCAGGGCACGATTTCACATGCAGCTGCAATTTAAGACTTTTCTGCCTCCAGCCACTGAATAAAATAACTAAAACGTAACATCTACAGGACTTAAAAAAGCAAATTTTCAAGCATTATTTCTTTTTCTCTCACCATGAAATGCACTGTCTGTACGCTGCTACAGAAGTTGCCCTTGCACCATCAAGCTGTGGCTTTGCTGGCACTGTATGCTTCTTTCACTCAGCACCTGACTGTATCTCTGTACAACTCTGCTGTCCAGCAAATGTCATGTTTGAGTGTACTGTGAGTCATTTGGCTTTAATTAGGCCAGTTCATTAGCAACAGTCAGTGGCTGGGAAAGGCTGTGCTGGCCAGATCCCACATCCTGCCCTCTGTTGCAGGAGCATCTTATAGCCATCCAAATGGTGTGGCGGAGGTTTCTGGTGTAGGAATCTAAAAGGATGGTGATTTATCAGTGAAAACTATGCTGCCAAAGCAAAGGTGGTGAAGTGGTGGAAACTAAAGGGTGCTTTGGGTCACAGCGTTACCTTCCCTTGGTAGCCTGACTTCCTAAATGAAGAGTGACCACACCTTCACTCCCAAGTGTATTTGACCCCATGCACAAATTTTGCCAGATTTGGGAAGGGTTGAGTCCTCCAAGAGAAGCTCTTCTGAGTTTTGGAGAGAGAGGAGATATGGAGGGGGAGTGGTCCCAAAAAGAGAGAATGCTGCAGCAAAAACTCACTGTGAGACATCAGGGAGGGAGCATGTGGAGCTGTCACCACCATGGGAGAAGCTTCTCTTAGATGTTGCAATCAGCAGTGGTACAAGTGTGTCACATCTTTCTGGTACAGGGGCTGTGGGGATGTTGTTTATAAAATCACTGAGTCACAGGAGTTGCATTTGATGGATGTAGCAAGGCTGTGTATGGCAGTATGGGAGTTTAAAGCCAGAATGTCTTGGAAAAGAATTGCCTGCAATGCTTAGTCGTGGGCAAGTTCAGACTGATAACAATAAAGCAGGGATGCAACAGCCTCTGTTATAGTTTCATATCCTTGTTTTAATGGTAAGACTGTAATTAGAGGAATTCAGCTCTAAGCTCAGTGGTTGATACTCACATCAGGTGTCTCCTTAAAAATTAAGTCCAGCTCATCAGAAATCAGGGAGTCTGCCATAGTGGCTCATCTTGTAGCAATGCAGTTCCTCCTGAAATACTGGTTCGCCAAGTGAAAAAACTTGACAGAAGTCCAGGGGATAGAGCAAGACAGCTTTGCATGCAAATAGTATCTTTAGCAACATCAAAAGGCTTTTCTTTCCACTGCTCTTCTCTTCATCTTTTCTGGACTGGAAAAAATGATGAAAAAATAGTTGGTATACATCCTGTATATTGTTATAATGGTGGAAACATCCTGTTCACAGCTGATGGGGATCTGCTAGGCATGGTTCTTGTGGAAACTTTCAGAATAGGGCTGCAATATTCAGCCATGGCTTGGTGTAGTTTGAGATCTGCTGCTTCAAAGGGGATGACCTGGTGGTGAAGGGGCAAAAGGAAGCGCCTGGTGTTCAGATGATGGCAGCACAGGAACATAAAAGCTTGTAAGACTGGATGTGGTTGAGCAGACAGCTTTTAGTTCAAGTTATTTCACCAGGTAACTGTGCCTGTAGTGGTTGGGGCTGTCATTTCATGCTGCAAGAGTTCAGATGACACCAGCTTGGAGTTCCCAGGCTGTCACATCCGCTATGGGTTCTCACCCTTGGGCTGCCCTCCTGGTGCCAGAGCAAGTATCTGTTGCTCTGCTGTAGAGCAGCTGAGCTGTGCAGCTTCATAAGGCCATTAAGAAGCATGCCCTGCTTCACTTGTGGGATTGTTATTTTCTCTCCAGATCAGTACAATGATCCGGGTCTCTGAGGCCCAGCAAATTACAGATTCTGGCAGAACAGGAGTGGTGGGTTGGTGATGTTTAGGTGGGTGTTCTGTGGGCAATGGAGGCCTTAAAGCTTCAGATCAGCATGTGCTGTGATGTGATGTGATGTGATGTGCAGACTGCAGTGTTTGGAGAGCTCTTATCTGCTAAGTGTTTGCATGAGAGCTGTACATGAAGCAAAACTAGATTCAAAAGCTGCTGCTGGCTAGCAGGAAATACAGCAAGAGTCTCTGCTACGCCTGAAATCATGAAGTGATCATTCATTAACTGTTCTTCTCAGTGGCAAGGTGCCATTAATCTGAGAACATAAAGATATTTAGAAACACAGGAAAGAAGGAAGGTGTAGGTCTGTGGTTTTGATAATTGTCCCCTAGGGTTGGTTATCCGACATTCAGACCCTCAGAGCTGGATGCTCAATATAAAGGGTGGCTCCAGGGCCATGGAGCCTGGAAGCCCCCAGCACTTCTTGGGGCTTTTAACAGGAACTAAAGAATGGCTGCAAATAGAAATCTGGAAGAAAACAGCAAGGGCTGTCTCCTGGGATAAAAAGTCCCTGCGGAGCTGGTAGGGCTGTGGTAGTGAGAGGAGATGTGCTCCTCATTTAGCTTTGTTTTGACTAGGGCCTGTCAAATGCTGCTATGGATAGTTCTATAATTTCCTCCCATCCCCCTTCACAAGTTTTCAAATTAAAATTTGTGACAGAAGTATGTTTTCCTCAAAAAGCAACTTTCTGATAGGAAAATTTGTTGGCCTGTTTTGCTGTTGGCCATGAAGCTTCAGTTTTCTTCGCAGTTTTTGACAAAATCATGACATTTTTTATCAACAAAATGCTGCCATCATCCCTCTTAGCTTTCTTTTTTTGCCAGGTGCAATCAGAGTCTTTCCTCAAATAACAGTTACCACAAATGACAATGACACCATGCGATAAAGTTTGCTCATTTCATGAATGAGCCCAATTTTTATTTCTCTTCATCACAAAAGTCATCCCACATTTGTTGTACACACTGTTGGTTGCTGTGTTACGGGACATATCACCATGTACCAGATGCTTTACTCTTGCAGAAGCATTTCTAATGGAGATGGAAGCTTCTGTTAGCTGAATTTTAGAACAACGGCAAAAAATAATAATACAAAACCAAAATATCATCTTCAGCTGCATAGCAAATATGGATCAAAAATTTAACACTGTATCAGACCACGAGCGTAAATATACCTCACCATAAATAAAACTCATTGTACAAAATAACTCAAGCAGCTTTTCATACAAATATGGTACATCTGACAAGAGCTTTTGAGAATATTTTCTTTTTTTTACACCTTCAATTCTTTTCTCTTTTGTTCTCAAACATACATGAACCTACTGGACTGGAATAATGCAGAAGAAAAAAGACTAATGTTGTCCAGTGCTAATAAGTGCTGCCAGAGTTTAAAATGAAAACCACTGAAGTGCTGAGTTTGAACGAGTTTGCTTCCCCTTTCTATTGGATAACCGAGAGTCAAGTGTAGCATCTTCCAAGAAAGGCATCTGCACTGCAAATAGTCACATTTCACAATGTTTAAGCTGAAGGGAACATTACAATCATCTAGTCTGACTTCACTCGTTACACAGACCATCCTTTTCCCTCTCTCTAGCTTTTGTAGCAGGTCAGCAACTTGTCTTTAAAGTAGGCATCCCAAGTGGTAGCTGGTAAACCCCAAGGAGTTGCAACTACTTTGGAGTAATTGGGAAAATGTAGGTTAAAAAAGGTAAGCCCATAGTCACTTGAATTAAATTATCCATATTGGGGTCCAAGTTTCCCTAGGAAAAGATAATATGGGCTCTGCAGATTGAATTGGAGCATATCTGCAAGGAAGACATCCAAAATTGGCAGAAAGTTTTCAAGTGTGGAGGATACGCTTGACCCCTTGGCAATCTGTTATTTATCTCTACTGTCACAAATCTGCTTCCTATTTTCACTAACAATTATGACATTACAAAAAAAAAAAAAAAAAGATATAAGAGAAAAATTCTGCTTCACTGAGTTCTTTGAAGACTTAAGCCTGAAACTTACTTGTATAGAGTCAAGAGGGGAGGAGGGGCTAAAAAACTGAAGCTAAAGACTATTTGAATCAGGTAGGTAATAGAAGGATGATAACATCAAATCTCAGAAGTGAAGACCATATGGTTATTCCTAGCTGATCTCATACTACTTGAGCAACAAGGCAAAAACATCTACAGTCAAAAGACACTTTACATTTTGTTCATGCACTTTGGACATTCTGCTCAAAACATTTCATCCCTCAGGATTGGAAGTGGTTTGTTTTTGACAGCATATCTGAGGGAAAAAAAATAAATTTTCTCTACCTTTTCATTCAAGTACACCCAACTGCGTTTTGCAGGTTTGTTAGAGAATGAAGCCAAAACTACAGCAAACAAATGCAGTGATATTCGTGTTTAGGTAAAAATCTCCTGACTCACTGCAAAGCTAAATAGACACTTATATTCAGCTTAGGATATCCTGTTTTGTCTAGCTAACTGCGACTGGGCTGTGTGGCATAGCTCATCCTTCTGTTTTCTTGCTCTTGCTGGTTTCTGCCAAGGTTCCAACATCCCATAACATATCAGACTTCATAGGACATTCAATTTGTGCTGTGCTCAGAGATGGCTCTGGGAGCCAGTCAGTGACCTGTGCCACTTTATCAGCAACACTTTCATACCAAAATAACAAGCACTTGCTATTTAGGTCAGGAAAATAGGATCTTGGTTGGATCTATCTTCCTTGTACCTTGTTTTTCACAAAAAATAAAGTGCTCAATTCTCCTCTTCCTTTTAAAAATATATATCTGTAAACTCCCTCAATCCAGTAGTTTCAGCAGTGTACAGTGTTGGAACATGATGGAAAACCAGAACTGGCATCCTTAGTGGAGAAAGTAAATAGAGAGCAGGAGTCCTTCAGTATTGTTGGGGTCTTGGATGCTCTTGTGCTGCTCTTCTTCTCAGTGTGAGGGAAACAACTTGCCTCCAGAGGCTGGATCCTTCCCTGGCACCCAAAAGGTTCAGCCTGACCTCCTGAGATGTCATTTGACTTTCAGATTACTGTGCTGCACTGTTTCCTCCCAGAGGTTCAAGCATTTGTCTCAGCAATTAAAGGAGACTCAAGGTATAAAGATGTCCATCATTTGCATGTATGGGTTATTTGTTGTTTATGAGGGAGTGAATGTGTGGGAGAAAAAATGCATCCCACACAGCAAGATCTCCTTTAGCACTAGTACAATGCTGGCTGTTGTTTTCTAAGACAATGCATTCCAACTGGGACATTTCTACTACTTAAAGATGTGTTTCCCCCGAGAGAATAATGGCTCAGGCTCTGCCTTTTCAGCTTCTGTAGTAGCATGCAGGTTACAAGACATGGTGGAATGCATGAAAAGAACATATATTACCAAATCTGTCTATTTGAACAGTAATTACCTGCTGTGTCCAGGCTAAAGCTGAGAAATGAAAATGTTGCCAGTGGTGACATTGGCATAATTTCCTCCTGGAGAACGTGGTTTGATCTTTAGCTTCAGGCACAAGGTTTTGTGTCACTGCAGTGACAGCACCAAGGGGAAGCTGGGAAAACCACGAGTTTTGAATTTCTCCTTTAAGTCTCTACTGAATTTGTTCTCAGTATCTAATACATCCAGAGATATTAGATGAGCTGAGCAGGAACAGGAAACGGACTCCACTGTTTTCTTAGAATGCTTTTGAGCCTGAAAAATGCTGTTTTTATTATGCTTATCCTATGTTTTACCTTTTCTAAAAAATCGCATCATTTCTGTGTGATGGGAAGTTTACTAAGCCTTGCCGATAGACACCATACTCTTAAAAAAAAAAATAAGCTATTTGGTTGCTGTGACTAGGAATTTGTCTAAGACAAGGGAAAATAGCATGCCAGAACATACAAAAATTACACATTTCCAGATTTCATCCTTGGCTGAATATCAAAGATCACATGTGGTCAAGGTAACTACAACTGCCTCCTGTCAGGATCAGTGTCTGTTTCCACCCAAGTTAGCATGTGCAAAAGCATATTCACATAAATCCAAAGCAATCTCTTCCATGGTCCATAAGAAATCTCATTTAATTCATGAAAGATTTGCCTTCAAGGGAGAACCCTTTGAAATAAAATAAGTGGACATCCCATAGCAGGGAAAAAGAACAGGACGTTTTTTGATTCCCCCAGCTCTTTGAAGTGCTGAGGAGTTATTTGGCAGATTCATCATTCTGAAACCCAAGTGCCAGATGCTAGGGAGGCCAGTGACTTGGCAGAGAGCAGGAAGCAATCCACAGCCAGCCTGGCATGGCTCCTCTGCACTGCTCCTCAGTCCTCAGTGTGCTGCCATAGTTGAAATCCTGCCTCCATCCCCAATTCCCCAAAAAGAAGTCAGGGTCTCTCTTCAGCCCTGGTGGCATGTGTCATGGGTGGGGTTGATTTTCCCCATTGCTTCTGCAGTGGGAGTGGGCTCCCAGCACAGTAGAAACACGCAGCTCTTCCGACAGGATCCCCCACCTTTGGGGCTGCAATATGGCTTCAGATTTTTGTGTTTGGATGGATGAATCACAGGGAAAACCAGACTTCATGGAAGAAAAGCACATTTTGCCCTCCCACCCCCACCCACTCCCAAGTCCAAAAGCTACAAGTAAAATTGGTCACAGGGATGGTACAGAAGAACATGCACTCAACAGGGCCAGATGGGAAGATAAGTCCTTGTAGTGGGCATACCCAGTCTTACTTTGTTGCCAGGTCTCACGCCATCAAGTTCATCCTCCCAGTTGTCCTGGGCTCAGTCTCTTCTCCCTTCCTGAAGCACACAGGGTTAGTGTCACACTAGCAGGTGGTGGCCAGCGACTGGTGGATGGGGGGCTGGAAGCAGCGCACGTGCTCCACCGTGGAACTGTCTGTTTCCACCGACTTCATGTACTTGTTCAGGATGGCAAAAATCTCATTGTTCAGGATCTGATACTTCCTGATCCTGTCGGCCATCTTTTTCAAGGGCTGGAGGGATGGTGAGGAGAAAAAACAACAGATGAAGAGAGCCTTATGTCATTTGTCCAGCCAGAAAGCATCAGTACTTCTGCCCTCCTGCTGAGAAACCACTGCTAATACAAAGCAGCTGTAACACGTGTTACTGTTCTACTTAGCAGCTCCCAGAGACTGGTGACTCACTTCATTATAGGGTTTGATGACTCAAGACAGAATTAACAAGGTCAGCGAGTGGTTCTATGGTAATTGATCTAGAGT
Organism: Odontophorus gujanensis; assembly: GCA_013399175.1. NCBI lineage: Eukaryota > Metazoa > Chordata > Aves > Galliformes > Odontophoridae > Odontophorus > Odontophorus gujanensis. The sequence goes on from VXAB01001183.1 coordinate 949,922, forward strand.
CTGGACTCCCAGCTGCTTATTGATAAGGCCACAGAGATCAGAGAATGGTTGATGGAAATATCAGCTTCTCTGCTGCGGCTTCCCAACCCCAGGAAAAAAGGAAAAGCTTTGGGAGAGAAAAGATTCGACTGTCAAGCCAATTAAAATCCTGGCCTCTCTGGTGAGACTGCAGGTGGAAGTCTAACAGCAAGTATATCAACCTTGAATAAAGTCAATGCCTTGTGTGCTAGTTCAGGTCTTTTGGAGCCTTACCCTTAAACTTACCACGTTTTTAATGATTTCATCCTTCCCATCCTGCCTCTGCACCTTCAGCAGGTGGTAGCAGAAGTCAAATAGGTCAAAGCGTCGTTGTTGTCCAAGGAGAACAATGATAGAACAACCTGCCCAGTTCAGACCATCTCCAAAACACTGCCTAGGGTGGGGAAAGGGTGATGGGACGGAAAGATAACAGGATGGAGTTAGATAAATTCTGTTCTATCATGACACTAGGAACTCTCCTTGGTCCTATTCGTGGAAAGCGGGTTTGTAGTTAGAGAAAAAAATGAGCTTAGAAAGGGACCAGGCTGTGCATGGTGCACCACAGGGTATGATGGATAAGGACTTTGCCTCCAATTTGGACTGTAGGCTCATCTACCCATTTCCTTCTGCAGGGCATCTTGGGCAAGTCTCTTTGTATTCCTCTTTCCCTTCTCCTCTTTACCCAGCCTATCAGGTGGGAAGCTTTGGGGGTATCCTTGTAGGTCTGTGTCCAACAAAGTCCTGTCCTCAGATGCCCATGTTCTCTCTCTACCTCTATACTGGCTGAGGCTATCACTGCAGCTGAGGGCTCATGAGCTAATGGCAGAGCCGGCCACTGGACACTCACTCTGCAGTGAACTCATTGGTTCCCACGGGGATGCAGTACACAAACTGCATGGCACTCCAGAGCCGGTGGAACTCCACGCACTCGTCCACATGCATGACCCCATTTGTCGGGGGTGGTCCACGCCAGATTGGGTCCTGCAGATAGCTCCGAATTCGCGTCAGGATCACCTCAAACATGGACAAGCCACAGCACAGCCGCTCCTTGGTCAGCAAGTCACCTTCTCGGGCAATGGCTATTTGCTGAAGAGGAGGAGAACCAAAGAAACAAGTGACAATGTAATACAGATCTACTTCACAATTCCTGGTCTCCCTGGCATATCCTGTAATAGGTCCAACCTTACCTCTGATGGCTGCTCCCATGGCATTCCCCACCAGAGAACGCTCAACCCTCAAACAGAAGACTTAATATTGTGCTCAATTCTATTTCACCAAATGGAGTATCTTTTGGAATAACTATATGCATCAGAAAATTAAAGCTGAAGGCAAAAGTTCTGATCAGAAATACTGATCCTTAATTCTGCTACCATGCTGTTCTGTTACATGAGCACTACTAAGCACTGACAGGCTTAATTTCATGGTTTGTGCAGATTATGAAAAGGAAACAGGAGAGAACACAGGCATTTTGCTTCCCAGGGCATTACCATCATCTCTTTAAAACACAGATGTGCTACGGACTTCTTGTTTTCCTACGCAGTGGTTAAAAAGTTATGAGATAGATGAGAAGCCATTGGAACCTTAATACTGGAAAACCTGCAGTTTCTGTGAAAGTCGTGTAATACTTTTTCCAGCTGAGCAATTTTCCACGTGCAGAGAATTTCTGTGACATCCTCTCTCAAATTTACATGAGCAAATCTGGAGGGAGTGGCTCCACTGGATGGAGTTGATTTGGCTCTTACACAAGAGGAAGTTGAAGAGAGAACTGACTTCATTTCAGCTCCATTACTGCTCCAGAGGAAAAAAAAACAACAACAAAGGTACTTAAATAAGCAGTTGGGTCCTTCCCCCCACATGGAGCACTGACCCCAGTGAGCTTCCTGCCTGCACCCTCTGAGCTGGGCTTGGCTGCAAGTGTGGAGCCTGTCTGCCCGACTCCTTGCCATTTCCAGCAGTATTACTGCCTTCTTGAAGTGCTGCTGAAAATAGCAGGGGAGATGAGAGCCAAGTGCTGTCAGAATTGTGCTGGAGGCTGTGGAGGTGGGAGGCTCACCCCCCATTGGAAGGGTGATGGCCATATCCCGCTGTCCCCACAGGCAGATCCTTTTACCACCTCACCACTTTGGCAGTGGCATGCAGAGCAAGCACAGCACTTACCGACCTTCTGCCTATCCTAGAGGACTTCCAGAATCTCTAGGTCATTTGTAAGCATTTGCTCCATTTCCATCTGCCCACCTAATGCCTATAAGAAAAAATGTCATCCTGACCAGAACAACAACAGAGGCTCAGAGCCTCTGCTACAAAGCACCTGTACATGTCCTGGCTAGACTTAAAGGACATGAATTTTGCTCAGTTTATTTGGGTATTCTTTATTCTGCACTAAAAAAAATTATCTGAGCGTGCATATTCATCCCCTTTCCTGACTACTTTTATGTTGGTATTGACCTAAAGCCTTTTTAGTTTGGTAGCTACTGAAATGAAAGCATTTCAACTCCTGCTTTCAACACAATTCTACGGGCATTTTGGGAACTTCAGAGCAATTAATGTTCAACTAATAGCAAACATCAAGGGAACACTGTATTGCTGCCCAGATCCCAGATCAGGGCTAGGGTGCCTAGATTTGTTATATTCAGGAATGGTATCACAGAGCACACTTGCACGTATTTGCTTAGCAAGTAAAGGTTTATTTTATCCAGTGTGTTTTTTATAGCTAAAGGCAGTAGGTACAGTTTCTCTCTCTTCACCTGCACCATACTTTTATGGGTAAAGATTAGTATCTACACACAGAAATCTATGAAGGCAAAATGGAGACATAGCAAGAGTAAAACGTTTTCATGTATAAATTAATGTTAGCATTACTGTTTGCTAAGAAACAGTGATAGAACAGGTATTTTTGACAAAACTAGTTCAGTGATCTTAGCATGAAGAAATCTTAATCTAGAAAAGGATGCACCTGTTTTCCAAAAAACATGGCATCATTCACATTCACACAGAATCTGGTTTTAAAATTCATCCCCATAAGACAGAGCACAACTACCACTTGGCAGATATTTAATGTGATGAAGGCAGCTGGACAGCTACTAGTCCTGTGGCCAAAGCTGCCTTACAGTCTGGGGTCCCACTGACTTCTGTGATCAGGAGAGGATGAGTGACTGAGGATAGATTGCCAATGGAAGGCACTGTGCTGCCTCAACTATTCCCTCTGTCCTCAAAAGAAAAAAGCTCCCATTACTTTCAAAGGAAAACAAAAAAGTCCATTGACAAAGCACATTTGAAAGCCCCTTGATAAATATCTACTCAGCTTTAAAAGGGAGAGGATTCCTTTAGCAATCTGCTGTGACCCCTGGCTCTGTATCAGTCATCTACCAAACACCTGTTTGTGGATTTCCAATGTAGAATATGCACTCCCTGACTGTTTTCTTGTCACTGCCCTAACTTAGTTATGCCATATCTCTTTCACAGTCTGTTAATTAGCAAACTTTCAAGAACCACACCTGAAGACTGCTGGGAAGATTCCCACTAACTTCAGCAGCTGTGGCACAGACCCTTTGGGTCTTATGGGAACTGCATAGGGCCACCTTTTGGGAAAGGCATCCAGCAGCCAACTTCTGTCCCAACTCTGGACAGTTGCTGTAAGGTATTTCTGTGTTCTGAAGGAAAAAACCAACATGGCCTGTGTCCAAAACTGCATTTCCAGGAGCAAGCTAGAAGCTATGAAGGCACCTACTGAACTTCAGTTTTGTGTTTATTTTCATCTGAGCTCAAAAAAGATCTGGTACTCAACTGTACCTGTGTGGTGAATGTGGGAATAGTTTACAGAAAAGTTAATTTAAGAAATAAAATACCTTTTGTTTTCATCACTGTAACTACGGCAAGGATAAGCAACAAGTGGACTCTTATAGCAGATTTCAATGATGGTTTTGCATGGAAAGAAGGAGAGATAGAAAGACCAACACAAAGACACAAAAACACAGAGGTGAATTCTTTTTCTCGAGTGTCTCCTTTGAAAGGAAGCCAATGGGAAGTGAGAGAAGTGTCTACAAAGTAAGACAAAGCTCTCAGTCTTCAAGCCATTTTTTTTGTTTCGTATGATTTTCAGTGAAGCAAAGTTCCAAATCCTCGATCCATCAGAAAAACATGGAAAAAAGATGTGTAACTTTCTGCCTGCCATAGATCTGTCACCTCATACAACTGAGCATTTGTTCCATTCCCTCAGCAGTAGATTACAGAAAAAGGGCGTTGATTTCTTGGACATTTTTAATGATTTTTATCCTATTAACTCCACTAAGTAGATAGTGGACATTTGGCTACTGATACCAGTAGAACTCAATTCTGCCCATTACACTGATTAAATCTGCTGAGATATTTTTAGTGGTACTCAATTTCTGCAGAAAATAGAGATTTTTTTTCAAGCTGAGACCTCACCTCAACATGACACTTCAATGGAGCTGTAATTTTAAGCATGTGCTGAAGCTCTAAGCATGTGCTAGGAGGGAAACCATTCTCAGATGTATTCCTTGACAGGGATGAGCTTAAAAATATACCACCAGGCAGCCCTAAAATGGGATCCCCAAAAGTGATGGCAATGGATTAAGCCAGGGACAGCCCTACAATGTTTCCCCTGGAACCACCCCAACAATTCTCCATTTATATATATATATATATTTTATGGAGAGGAAAGAGGTTTTCAAGGCTGTTTATGTCCAGAGCTGGCTTATGTTACAGCTCCCTGCCAGCTCTCCAGACTGGAGGCAGCAACATGCTCTGGACCCACTCATAAATTTCCCTTTCATGTGTCCGCTAGGGCAAGGATTCAGACTATTTTTTTTGTCTGATTGGCATTTTAGAAAAAAATAAATAAAAATAAAGGAGTACTTTCCCAGGTCCAAACAGGGCAACTGGGGACTGCTATGAATTTTCAACAGCCATCCCTTTCAATGAAATCCTTACCTGCGGAGTGCCCAGCCTCTCTATTAGGGGAACCAGGTGAAGTGGGGCATACTTGGCTTCGAGACGCTTCATGCGCACCTCCAAGCGTTCTCCTTCTGTCAAGCGAGCAGCAAACAGTGAAATGAGAGGAGGAAGTGGAGACCCGCAATTTCCGCTGAGTTTGCTCAGAGCTGCCCCCCAGCAACCATCCAATGAGCCTTTGGATCAGAGAGCCAAACCGACAGCAAATGAGGGGACCGGTGATGCGGAGAAGGGTGGGATGTGCAATTGCAGTCTCAGCAGCAGCTTAACCACACATGTCCAGAAGCATGTCCCTGTTCCTGATCACTCCTGTTGAGATGGACATTTCATGCTGTCATTCTCCAAAGAGGCTGCAAAATGCCTTTAAAGACTTAAGGGAACCCCCAGGCTAACTAAGGTTCCAGCCTGCAAGTAGGCTACAGAAGATGCTCTGCTGGCATTTGTTTCCACCTTACTTCTGGCTGTATCCACTTATCTAGTTAGAGGGGGAAGCAGGGCCAGAACTAATCCTCAGTTGAAATGGGAGAGAAACGGCTCTTGGAAGTGACCTCTGAGTCTGTCCACTGCTGCCCTCTGAGCTTCTTACCTTTGATGTAGACCCTGGGCAAAATATTTTGGAAGGGAGCAGCATGCAGCAAATCACAAACTTCTTCCTGGGACTGAGGCAGGAAGAAAGAAAGATAAAATAAGTTAAAAAATACCTACAGGGCGTGAATGTTTGGCTCAGGGGAGTGTGCAACCCTACAACAACCCAATCACATCTACAGCACCTGGTCAAATCTAACCCAGCTCAGAAATAGATCCAATAGTTTGCATCTAAATGGACTAAAACTGGAAGAATCAGCTCTCAGCTTAAGCCAGGAAGTTTCTATAACACAAATAATTTACCTCATGCCTATACAAGGCCAGAGCTTCATACGTTTTTTGTTTTTTTCTTTTCTCGCCCACTTATTAATGCTGTGAGTAAAAAGGGATAAAGGCCATGGAAATTTCAGTTCTGTCTTACCCTGATGACTTCCTGCTGTTTGTTTTCACTGAGCGTGCCCAGGTGGAAGTTACCCTTTGGCTTAGTTATTCTGGGATTTGTACATGTTAAATATGCTGTTATAAATAGATATGTAATACATCGGCCTGAAATTATTTGGTTGTTGGTACAGTGTTCACAGACAGTGATATCAGACCAGAATCTCAGTGGTGCAGGCACCAGGGAGAATAATATAGAAGTGCAGAGAGTAATAACATCATGAGATGCCACCTGAGAGGATGCATGCCTATGCACTAGAGAAAAAATAATCCCAAACATAGATGCACAAGGAGAAACCTAGAAATAGGAAGGTGGAGACTGAGGAGCGATGGCTGACAATACATCGTATACGAGTCTGCAATGGGAAACAGCAGCAAGGAAAACCAAAGCTGTTCAACACAGAGGCACTGCGTAACAACAAGGCATTAGTTTGCTCCTGCAAAACTCTTGTTCTAAGACATGCTCGCAGTTCTGAGCTTACCAGAGAGATTTAGACACACTTGAGAGGAGGTCATGACAGAGCAGCAAAAGATTTTTAGGGCCAGATGGAATGACTCAGCTGTGTCTGGTTGGGGTGCATGGGTGGGTACCCTGTCTCCCAGCCCTAAGGCAGAAGACAGAATAGCATGGAGCTGCAGGAGGCTGCACTGGTGCCATGGATGCTGGCATGAGAGTGAGTTTGTGGGAGTGCAGTTTGTGACACAGTGCTGGAGGGACAGGAACAGCCCGTGGCCACTCCATGGGCACAATGCTGATGCTGCCCGAGTGTGCATATCATCTTTGTTTTTCTGTTTGCTAAGGACTCTTCCTTCCTAGATCAATGTTCTTTCACTGCTTTTGCCCTCTGATAAAGAGAATATTTTTCGTATTTGCAGGCTGCATACACCTGGTATCTGTTCCAAAATTAATAATGGGAGACTTTCTCTCCAAGGCCCATTACCTGAGAGTAAGAACCCTTAGAAATTTAGTCCAGAGCAACATTTCATTCCTCAAATTTAAATAATAAAAAGGAGGGCAAAGTGGAGCAGACTTTTAATCCTCACTAGAGCAGCCTCTGCCAGCAAACACCACGAGCCTTAGATTAGGCTGACAGCTGTGAAGATAACTGCACCATAAAAGTAATTGCTCCTTCTGCACAGAGAGGGAAAATCTTGTTATGCAATGGCTCCAAGCATATGACAGCCTTCCAGCAAGTGAGAACCAGTGGCTGCTACGTGCAAAACTGCTTGATATTCTGAATCAATTTCTGTGTGGAAAAACTGACAGCTTTGGCTAACATGAAAGGTAGGCAGATCTGGACTTGGATGGGCAGTCTTTCTAAAAAGAACCCCAGTGTCTCACTGTCTCCTTTATTTTCTGCTAATCTAGACTGTTACTATATTGCCAATGTACAGCTTCAGAGACAGAAGAAACATTTTTGCACTCAAATAGGGATTTTTAAAAGAAACCACCATGTATCCCTTAAATATCCATTTAGAATATGGGACATAAAAGGCAAATGCAGTACATCTAGCATAAAATTCAGCACAGAACAGCAGAAAGCAGTGACAAAGCCACAGAAGAAACATAAACTGCCAGGATACTGCCTGGTCCATCTATTTGATAAAGCCAAGCTGCTAGGTGATATATATCTCTGTTTTTTAAGTTTTATACAACTACTGCTCACCAAATATGTTTGATATACCATATTAGGAACTAGAAGTCTCTCTACTGGGGTTAAAAAAGGCGAGGTCAGAAACATCCATTCAGAGCATATGCAGAGATTTTCAGTTTTCCCTGTGTTCTGTAGTTGAATAAACTTGGAATCTTTGAACTTTCTTCTGGTTTTTCTCTGAATAAAAATTTATGGGTTTGTTTGGAAATCCCACGTGTGCTTGAGAAGGCTTTCTGAAAATTTTCTGATACAACCCTGTCAAAACTATTGTGACATGAAACATGCATCTTAATGCAGAACTGGGTTGTTCTTGCAGCTCCTCAGTTGGCTCTGTCATGTTGCACTCAGCCATGGATAGCATAGATAGCCTTTGCCCCATACCAGCTCACTCAGGTTAGAAATAGCATCATATGGGCTAAGAGACTGAGGGACTTGTGCATGCACAACATGCTTGTGCAAGGGCTAATATCAGGTCATCACTCTAGCTAAGTTTTTGGTGAAGATTAAGTCACAGGAAATGTCATCTCTTCTGAGACTTCCTTCCTTTCGGATTGCCTTATCCTTACTGTCATTGGAAACAAACAGTTTTTCCATTGCACTGCCACTCCAAAGAGAGCAAAGGGCTCAAATCTAGTCCTTACCATATGAGGATTAGACAAAGTAACAATCCCTGCCCCAGAGAGCTTACAATCTATAAATAAGCTCCAGATGATTTTTTTTTATGTCTGAGAAGTACAAACATGGAGTAGCTTTGGGTCCAAGAATTAAATCTAGATCTTCCAGTGATCAGATTCTCCTTGAACAATGCCAGATGTTGGTGACCCAGCACCAGTGTATATCATCCCCACAGATTCCAACAGCAGACCCCTAAAATGACCCTGGGTACACGATAAGCTGGAAAATTTCTCCAACTCTTCTGCTGGAGAACCCATTTCCACTCATACTCTTGAGCTGGCAATTTTAAGCAGGATCTGCTGGTGCAGGGTGTGTTGCCTTACCAAAGCCTGCTCGATAAGGAGGCAGAAGAGAATGGCATTGCCCACTTCTCTGAGGCTCTGGAAAACATCAGTCTTCAGCTCTGCATACTCAATGATGTCCTTCAGTTGGTGGTGGAAAAACTCCAGGATTCCTTAAAGGACAAGGGAGGGCAGTCAGAAAACATCCTTCAGTGGCATGGATTAAAATGCAGTCAGGGCCTGATGTTCACTTTATCATGAACTGCAAGAACTGCCACGTGGATAGACAGGGATAGGCACAGGGCAGAACCAGCATGAAGTGTGTCATCCTGCTTTCACTGACCCGTGAGAAATAGGGAGTAAGTCCTGTGAAGTCCTAGGATTTCCTCAGAGGAGGAAAAAGAGATTCAAGGCTGCAAGGGATGTCTTTGTGCTGGTTCATTTATACCAGTTTCCACATCCAGCTGAGTTGCAGACTGCAGTCATACTGCAAAAAATCTTTGCATCAACTAAGTAGAGCTTTTGAAGAAGTAATAGTGAAGCCACTGTAACGAAAGCTTCAAAATCCTGAAAAGAAAACCTAAACAGCCAGCAGATACACCCTTATCAATCATCTATGCAAAGTGAAATTTGTAACAGGAAGTTTCCTGGAAACAATTTCTATAAGCGTTTCAGTGTCAACAGCAAAACAGTTGAAAGTTGTGACACAGAAGCCTGGGCTGCACCAGCACAGTGGGTGCGCGTCCTTGTTTAATTGAGTGAATGCTGGGCAGACATTTGGGGGACCTCTTGCTCAAACTATGACACATCTCTCTTAGCACCCACCTGGAGAGCCATATTCGTGCCTTGGCAAGCGGCATATCTTCGGCATGACTTCTATCAGAGTCTTCACATACTGCAGTATGGTGCCTTGAAGCTGTCAGAGACAAAGGGGAGTTAAACTGAAAGGATGACTTCTCCTGGCTTTGGTTTTAAACAAAGCAGAGTGTGGACAGGTCCATGTCTGACAACAAAGGGTGAAACTTTAGTTGGAGTCTAAGAAAAACTTGCTTCCTTTGGATTTCACCCAAATATAAAATCCAGCCCAAGTGCATGGAGTTTTACAGCTTCCTCCTGCATAATAAATCATGGTTGCATGGATTTTCTACTTCAAAATACGTCTCATTGTGTTTGCATTATTTGTAGCTGAAATCCAAACAAGGCTCCACTGTAGATCCAGCTGGACTTGTGTACCTAACCCAAAAAGCATTTGATTGGAGCTGCTAAAGGAGCCATTCTACAGCACAGGAAATGGCCTTCCCACCTGAAAAATGATCCCAAACACTGAGAGTTTAAAGAAAAAATATATATATATACACGTAGAACAAGTTCCTGCAGATTGGATATTTTGAACTAATATGGAGAAAAGTGTATTTCTTAGTTAAAAATGCTTGCTGTCATTTGGAGTTATATAAATACATCCTGTAGACATACTACATGGGATTATGTGATAAACATAATTTAGCCAAATGCAAGATCTCTGTCTTCTCACTGAATGCTGTCTGATCTCACACAACAGCTACAGTGCTTTCAACTGAGTGACACAAATTACATATTCAATAGCTACAGTGCTTTACAGCAGAGAAGCTGGATAGATGCTTGAGATTCAGGTCTACACTGCTTTGCTAGACAAGTTCAAAATCGAATCACTGCAGTCAAAACAGAATTTAAATACTGATAATGAATGAAAATCTTCTTTTTGGTAAGACAGTTTTTGGTAGAAAAGTGTGATCTGAAAAATGATAACTTTTTGCACACTCCTTCCTGCCTTGCTAATGTTCTTTATTGTTGGTGCCCTTAGGGAGCATTTCCCTGTGGATACCACATCTCTCTTTTGAGAGCAGTACAAAGCAGATGGAGCTACTGGCTTCAGCATATCTGATGGAAAGAGACATATGACTTGAATTCTTAAGAGCTCACATGTAACAGAAATTTCCTTACAAAGACTTTTTCATCATTTTTGTGTCCTCCATGTTAGCAACAGCAAAACTAGACCGTGAATACAACCGTTGCAGTGTGGATAAAAGGGAACAGAGGTGTCTAGATTTCAACAACCCAAAACAAGACCTGAAGGCCAGGCTGACCCTCCAACCCATGTTTCTTAAAGCACTGAGATTTCTCTGCTGCCAGTGTTAGGCTCTGAATTACCAGGCTCTTGACGATCTTCAACAGCTCTTCCATGACCACAGCGATCCCCTGATAGCCAAGCAGCCTGCAGATTGTCTTGAAATGAGGTGGCCCCACAAAATTGCGGTAGGAACTATAGATGTGACTGTAGGCAATGTTGAGAGGCTGGGAAAACAGAAGCACAGTGGCAGTTAGGTGCACTTTCAGGACTTGTAAGTAATTCTCTTATTGTGGTGTTGTGTTCCAATGAAATTATTTTGAAGGAAAGCAGGAGAAATAATAATTCCTGAAACAATTTTCTTGCAATCCTTCTTGAAGCATGAAGAGATTGCTCTTCTTTCTGTGCAGTCAAATGTATTCTACTCTGAACAAATTGTCATGTCACAAGGTTTATTATCCTGCTCCATAGAGCCAACACCACTTTCACTTCCAAGGTAATTTGCTCTCCTACATATTCTCAGTCAAGGCTTTCAGTTCACTGCCCCTTTGCCTCCTCAAACCCAAGTTCTTCTCCATCAAAACTGAAAGCTTTGTACCTAAGTAATGGTATTTTTTTTTTCTTATTGGCACTTGCTTCAAATGAGGAACAGTAATAAAAGTAGGAACTAGAGCATCTGAGCCTAAGAGCAATTGGAAGTGACACAGGAATGATCCTTTCTGCATCCCGTACAGCCCTACAGATACTTAAGACATCTACATGTGACTGAATCAAAGGAGAAGAACCTGACCCTTGCCTAGGAAGCATACCTGGGGCTCTGGCCACTAGGAAATTGTTAGCAGAAAACAGAAGGCAATTTCCAGTAGCATACTTTATCAATATAATGTTGGAAATATGGGAATCACTGCAATTTTTTGTCCCTAGAGCATTTTTTTTATTCATTTGGTGTAAGAAGAAAAGAAGTAGAGGAATTAATTCACTTGTGTGATTGGCAAAAGAAACAAAAATCAAAAAGAAAACTGATTTTAGCTGAGATACTGCATGCTTAGCTTGGCATCTCTAAGAGAAGTGATGGCACCATGACTCAGCCCCAGCAGAGAAAGGCTGCAGCCTCCCCCAGGAGGTCTGTGACAACCACAGCTCCAGTACACAGCACCAAGTCTTAGAAAGACTCTGGCATGTAGTGCCCCTTCCAGCAAAACACAGACGAAATCCCTGGCTCAGAGTTGCTAAAAGATCTTACAGAAGATGAAGGAAACAAATTAAGCTGCGTCCAAATATGCTGTGCAAGGCGTGCTGCATCCTTTCACAGCAACCATAGACCTGGCTCTGCAGGGATTCCCTTCCATGCCAGCACCAAGGACAGCCTCTGGCCAAGGCACCTGAGGGACCACTGCACTGGAGAGCTTAAGGTGAGAGGCAGAAAGCACTGAAGTGTAAGATGAAGACAACACGGTGGATCCTCAGCCCCTGCTGCTCCTAGCAGTTGCAATACAGCCAGTTGTGCTCAGAGGCTTCACTTGTCCTCCACTTCTGACTCACCTCCACAAGCTTAACAAGTTAGGAAGTGAAGTCACCTGCTAAGAACAAGAACAGTGTTTTCTTTTGCTCTCGGATACAGAATCTCTGCTGACTGATGTACTGAAAGTTCTCATAGACTTGATAATTGCTTTGAATTAATTGTTTCTTTTATTAGAGCCCTTCTGCCCTGGTCCAGCAATGCGCCACCTCCTACAATTGCTCCAAAGAGTTAGCAGGAAAAACACAAAGATGGAGAGCCTTCTGCTTCTCTTAAAACCCTGGAAGTCAAAGAAATCCTTCACCACTCTTCTGTGCATCAGTGCTGTTATGTACACAAAGTTAACCTTGCAGTCTCTGTAGTGCATCCATTCACAACATGCATTAACTTTCTCTGCCATAAAACTAAGCAATAGGCCCCTGAATAGTAAGGGCCAGAGTGAAATAATTTGGGGGCGATAGAAGCCTGCTTCCTTTGGTGCCAACTCCTGTTACGGGAGTTTTGAGTATCCTCCTTGGAATTCCACTCAAATCCCTAGGATATGCGTGCTGATACAAGTGAAAAACAGCCATAGTTTATGATTTCAAAAGCGTACTTATTCAAAAGAGGTGACACCCAGCTTGGAACAACAGCCAAATTTTGGCACTGCTACCTCAGAGCCACATCCAGCCTAAGGGGAAATAAACAGCTCCATTTCAGTGGGCTCATGTACCCACACTCATTTATGGAAGCCTCTTCCTGCTCAGACATTACCAGTACCCAGCTGTGGAACAATCGGTCGCATTTTCTCTGGAATGGGGCTGATATTTTGCTGCATAGGCTGGTGATCCCCTGGTGCAGCCTCCTGCCTTGCAGCAGTGCTGCTGGAGGGCAGCTTTGAAGCCATCTTTTCCTTCAAGTGGGGGTCCCAGCAATAAGCCTGATTAGGAGAAGATACATTTTAGGCTGTGCATAGACTGCAGATGAGGAGGGTGATTCATCCCCGCCTGTCTGCAAAATAAGGTAGGCTCATCGAGCTCTCTGCACAGCACATTAGCAGCAGGCTTGTGTCTAATAATAATACCCCGTGAGCAATTAAAATATACCTCCATTTAAGGGCGAGATACACAACTTGGTTTAAAGACTGTAGGACGTAAAAAATGACACCAGGGTGTATTTTAAGACAAACCAGCTGAATGCACAAGCTGGCTGTGTGGCACGCTCACTCCCCCACACTGTGTGGCCACTGCCACCTCCCCCTGGAGAAGGAGCAAAGCCCCTCTCCTGCAGGGTCTCAGGAGGCTTTGCTGTTCACAGGAGCAGCAGCCACTGAAGACACAGCAGAGGTTTTACCCGCCTTTGGTTTGGGGCCAAATGGGCAGGTTTGGGGACCAGGAGGCTGGGTGTGCAGGCAGGTTGAGATTTGTGGCACTGGGCAGAGCTCCCAGTGTCTCAAATCTCTGGGAAAGCCCATCTGGAGCTGAGAGCATGGAGGGAAAGGTCCCACATTGCTCTGGGAGCTGGGGAGGTTCTTAAGGATCCTATGGAGCACTGAACAGCCAATCCAGCAGCATGTGTAGAAAAACAAAAACTAATTGTCAACGCCACATCTTCAAGCGTATTGTTGCCCATCACCCAGACCTGTCTGAGTTCACCTGAGGGAAGGCAGGGAGAGCTTTATCACGTAAAACAAAGTGTAGAGAGAGTTGATAGATACTACTGCTAGTGACAGAACACCTTGGAAAAATGAAGAGCTAACAAAAAAGGACTTAGACACAGCCAAAGATTAGTCCTGACTGTCAGCCAGCGTGACTTCAGTGCCACAGCAGAGATGGTGGCTAAGAAAGTGCAAAACAAGACTTTTATGCAAAGTAAATAGAATCGAAGAGTCATTTGAGTTGGAAGGGACCTTTACAGACTACCTAGTCCAATTCCACTTCACTAAACAGGGACATCTACAGCTCAGTCAGGTGCTCAGAGCCCGGACCAGTCTGACCTTGAATATCTCCAAGGATGGGGCAACCTGTTCCAGTACTTCACTAAAATAAATATGCCCTAGCTGTGATGCAGAAATCATATACTGCAGTAGGCACCTTCATATACTGTATATAAACCATATCTGTGTCTATTCTGTGCCTTAGCATAATGCCTTGCTATACTGACTATAGTTTTATATGCACATACGCACATACATATGTACCTACATATTCTGCTGTATAATGTATGACGAGC
>VXAB01001183.1:964802-995753 GCA_013399175.1 Odontophorus gujanensis
GGACATCTACAGCTCAGTCAGGTGCTCAGAGCCCGGACCAGTCTGACCTTGAATATCTCCAAGGATGGGGCAACCTGTTCCAGTACTTCACTAAAATAAATATGCCCTAGCTGTGATGCAGAAATCATATACTGCAGTAGGCACCTTCATATACTGTATATAAACCATATCTGTGTCTATTCTGTGCCTTAGCATAATGCCTTGCTATACTGACTATAGTTTTATATGCACATACGCACATACATATGTACCTACATATTCTGCTGTATAATGTATGACGAGCCATGGCAAGCTGGGTAGCACAGCCCCCAACAGCCTGCTGCAAGGGAACAGCAGCCCCCACTGCCAATACCACCTTCATGCCTCAGTGCTGCTGCTGCAGACGTGGCAGCAGAAAATAGAGCGGCTCCATCCCACTCACACACCCTGACTATTTATACAGCTGCCAGCAGCATGCCTTGCCCTCCACGTTACATCTGCCTGCATGCATGCTAAAAATGGGTGGGCAAAGTCAGCTATGAGAGAGAAGCTGTCATTTTCACGGAGTCTGGTGTGACCCTGGGTGCAGCAGTGCCAAGAGAAGACAGAAGCACTCTTCAAAGTACATAAATGAAACCCAATCTAAAGGATTTACAGAGCTAAGAAGTGGTTAGCAAGTGGTAAGAAGTGGATTGCTGTTGATTTACAGCTCCTTTGTAGGAAACTTGGCAACCTGCTGCGTTTTCTAAGTGGCTGAGTGACAGAATTGCTCAGTTCCTGCTGACCACTCAAACATACTCATGGTTTGCATCCTGTAGGGCACAGTGGCAGGCAGGGACAGCCAGGACCACTGGCAGATGTTATCTGGGTAGAAGACAACAATGGTGCTGAAGCAACCCTATCACTGACATGGTTTTGGTGTTCTCTTGTCCACGGAAATGTGAATTTCCAGCTCAGCTTGACATTGGTAATGCCAGCATCACTGTAAACTTTGTTATAGTTCTTATAGAGCTTGTGGCATTGATCACTGCATTGAGAAGGATTAGAAGGACTCTTTGCTGACCTATCCCAGCTATTCCTGTTCTCTATGGTTTCCTCTGCTTCTGTTAAAGGATTATGTGAGAACAACTGAAATTTAATTTTGAAACAATTGTGAACACCAATAAGCTCAACAACCCATCTGCAGAAGGAAAGCAGTACTCCCATGAAGTATTATCACATGGTGTATGCCACCTTTCTGAACGCAGATTTGTATCTTCAGCTCTCTCCCTGCAGGCAAGGATGTACTTTCTTCACAGCATGGGAGCAGCTAAGAGCTCTCCATTCCCCTGCTCCTGCAAGGAGGACTGAGAAATGTAAAAGGCTGGAGGCCGCCTGGGAGCACTTTCATTTCCATCCCTACCTATAATTATTTTCATCTTTGCTCCCCATTTTCAACTCCCCGGCAGCTGCAGCCCACTCAGAAACAGAAGGAAATACAGCAGGACTTGGAAGATAAACACACACTGAACTGCAAGGTGTCAATCAAAAGCAAGAGTCACACATACTGCCTGGGCTTGTAACAGCCTCTCCTAATCTGGTTTGCATCATCTCCTCATTAATGACATTTTGAAGATCTATGAAATGCTGCAAGCACCTTTCCAGCAAGAATGTGGAACTAACAACTCCATAGCCAGAACTGAGATTTATTTTTGGAAAGTTCCTCTCTTGAATACGTTGTGGCTTCAGAGAGCAGCAAATCACTCCTTCAGAGCCTCTCCTTACCAGTCCTACTGCTACATCTGTCCCCTCCTGTCACCTCCTGGCTACAAACTCGAGCTGCTCTCTCAGTGCCTTTGCCTCTATTTCCTGCCTTGAGTATTCAGAGAAAAGCCTGTTTCTGCTCCTATCACACAGCTTGGAGATAAATTAAAAAGCAAATGAACATTGCTGGAGTATCAGGAATGAAAAGCTACTGCTCACTGGCCTTAAAACAGCAGTTTAAACATGCAAGAAATCATAACAACAAAGAGAAAGCCCCTGAGTACTAAGCTATCAATAGGCCAGGATGCTGGATTTCACACCATGTGCCAATATGGCTTTAACCCCACTCTGCTGGAGGCTGTGGCTCTGGAGCAGGGTAGCAGTGTTCTTGCTGCAGGGCTGCAGATAGAGATGAAAAAAAAACCAAACAACAAACCAAAAGACAAATCAGAAAACAAAACAAAACTGGCTTGTTTGTTCTGCCTTGGAGACACACTTCTCCTAGGCAAAAAGCTTTTAGGGACAACATTCCCAAATCATTTGAAGATGCCTGCCCATCCTTTCCTACTGGTTGCTATGGTGAGAGATGACGGAGCCCAAGATGGGTATAATATGAGACAGCGCGCAGAGAAAGGATTTAGCAAAGCAGGAGGGACACAGCTGTGAGAAGAGGGGAAGGTGCCACACTGTTTGCCTGCCACTGAGGGGCTGCTGCAGAGCTGCTGGGGGAGGTAAGCTGCTTCCTGTGGCCCTGGGAGAGCTTAGAGATGAGTGCATGTGCTTTTCTGCTCAAAGGAATGGTTAAAATGGTTGTTAAGATGAGTTGCTTCTTGAGAGAATTAAAGGAAAGTTAGTTCTGAGTTCTGTTAAGGGAGAGGGGGAGAAAAGAAGAAAAAAAAGAAATGTGCTCTACTGCATGCAGCTTCTGCTTGGAGTGCTCAGGTGACTGGGGGAAGAGAACCCTGCAACAAGGTTCAGAGGGCACTTTGGATCCCTAAGAGAGTGATGTACCAGTTCGTGGCTGCTGTTAAACAGTGATGTGTTACTGAGTAAACTCTTTTATTAGGGGGAGAGCTTCGTTATTCATACATTTCTAATTCCTCAAAGAATTTGATATTATATTTCAGCAGTTTTCAGATCTCACAGTTATTACAGTGTGAGATGCTGCAGTAACATAAATACTTTATTATTTATTAGGCAACATAAATTTTCTGTTAGATACAGAAAATGCAGCAACAGCTTAAACCAACTACTGAATCATTGTGCAGCTTTTCCATGTGGCATTTAGGTATAAAAGTCAATCTAGAGGAAATTCTAAGAGGAAAGTCTAATAATCAGTTTATGTTAATCAAACTTGCAGCATCCTTTCCACTCAATGGGGATGTGAAGCAAAAGAGCTAAAATAGCTACCTGTATATACAACCAGTCACAGAGATTTTCCAAATGCCTAACTAGAGCATGAAGTACACCCTACATGTTTGGTTGGTTTTTTTTCTTTCAATAAGTAGGTTGATAACAGTAGTCAGGCACCAGAAAAGATTCATCTTTAGTAATTTTAGCCACCTAAGATCGAGCATCTAGTCCAAGCTCATCAGGCATAGCCCTTCTGCAGCCAGTGGAAAGAGCTCCCTCGCAGGTCATGGGCAGCTCAGTTCCCACAGTTGCTTTCTTTTTGCCTCTGCAAAGGGGAATATGACATTTTCTACATTCAAGGAAGTGAAGCTGTGGTGACTGAGGGAAAAGACAGTAACAACTATGAATATGGAAATTATGGAAGCAGCAGTATTAGAAATGAAACTACTGTGTGCAGCAGGTGCCTCAACAGATTGAGTTTCGTTTCCACAAACTCTCTTGAGTGTAGGAATCTATGGTGAAATGGGCAGGTTTTGAAGCAGTCAGCTGTGTTACTCAGCTTCTGAAAGTTTGCTGAAGAGCCTAAAGAAAATTGTGATGAAGTTTTCTGTCTGCTAGAGAGCACCTGGAGTGCTTAATAGTTCTAAAAATGCAGTATTTTTTTAGTGTCAAACACTGGCAAAGCACTTAAAAGATATTACAGGGACAATCACGGCTTATCCAAAATGCTGTGTATTTCAGTAATTACTTTTACAAAAGGCAAAGGGAGTTCACCTGAAGCCTACACAGGCCCAGTCTAAGGGCCAGTAATAATGATGGAAAGCCTTCATTGCCGTCAGTGCCCTTTAGGACTGCACATGCATTGGGGAACTCAGCCTCTCACTGGTTCTGGTTTCAGGGGCACGATGAACATCGAAGTGCACAACGTCACCTATACCAGTGCCACAGTCTCCTGGACCACCACCAATCCCTGTCCAGAGAACTACTACCACGTCATGTACCGCCCCAACTGGAACAGTGTCTTCGCTGGCTATCTGCGCCAAAACTTCCACCGTGAGGAGCGAGTCCCCCTGTCCCTCAGCTCCATCATCCTCCATCGCCTCACGCCCTCCACCATCTACGTCCTCTGCATCACGTGCAAGAACTCCTACCCCTCCAGCAACCACTGCACCACATTTCACACGCTGGACCAAAGCCCCCTGCTTTTCAGTGGCTCTAAGCACGAGCCCACCACCTCCATGTGGATGGTGAGCAGCCTGTTGCTGCTCTGCTTTATAGCTCTCTTGGTCTACGGCTGCCTGCAGTTCTGGGCTGCACAGTGCTGTGGGCCTTTCAGGCCAAAGCAGCCCGATGCCAGCCCTGAAGAAGTGGGTGAAGGCAGCAGCTCGCTGGATGATCCTCTGAGCAATGGACTGAAAGAAGAGCTTCTGGACGTGCCCATGACCACGGTGCTCATGAGGAACCCCAGTTTCACAAGAGAGAGTCCATATGGTTCCCCACACTGCTTCTTCCCCTATAAGAACAGTGATGATAAGATGGCCATCTTGCCGCAGCATGGCCTTCAGTGAGGGCAAAATAAAGCTTAGCAGTCTGGTTCATGCTGCCCTTTCCCAGCTCTTCCCAGTTTGTGTATGCACAGGGGTAGTTTGTCCCAGGGCAGAACACGAGGTAGAAACATTAGCTGCAGGGACAACAGTTTTTTCAAGTGACAAAAATATCCTCATTTACTGAGAGGTTTTTAAAAGGAAAACAAGTAAGCTTTCTGGGAATGGCCAGGCTAGGCTGACTGTAATGTCACCAATCTGCATCAGTGCTGTAGGTTCACATCAGAGTCATCAACCAATGTGCACAAGAAACAAAATCCACTTCAGTAGTTTCATGCTTCAGTGATCCTCCACTAGCATCACACCCCAAGCCCTCATAACACTTGTATAAATGGTCATCATGGCCTGACAAAAGAGCTTTTTGCCAGTGTTAAGTAGTTTACATTTGCACTCCACTATTCTAGTAATTCCTATTTTGAACTACAAATGGGATTCCTGCAGTGGCACCTTCCTCAGGGAGCAGCACCGCTCTGGAACTCCAGCTAGCTCTGCTCTCTCTGCATTCAGATGGACGTGACCTGGTCTCAGCACCACCAATAAGCAAAGGGTGGTATCAGCACCCCCTTCCACAGGCATGTTATGGAGAAGAATATAGGCAAGCAATAGCAAAAAGCACACTGAAACTGCATCTTGCATGGCTTTTTTTTGTTTCAAACAGCAACGTGACACTGTACATTTGCATTCGCCACACTGTGATTGAACTAGGTCTTGCATTTGTTCCTTCCTAAATAAAGGATTCAAACCTACCCTGCTGCTGGCTGCCACGGCTCATTTACTGACCTTGGACCCGTAGAGGTAATACGGTTGAACATTGGCTGGTTTGTCCCGCTGGGGTTCCTGTGTGAAGGGGATTGCTGTCCTCACAAACCTGCAGCAGGCACAGGAGACAGGAGGGAAGTGGTCAGTCCTTGATCAACCGTGGGCAGTGCAGACACCGCGAGGTCTGAGAGGAACTGTGGTTGCACACTAATTAGCAAGTCATCATCTGAGCTACATGTGCAAAATCCTGCTCCTATCTATTGGTGATAAAAGTGTATCAATTTAACATATTATGAAGGTTTTGGGTTTTTTTTGGAGGCAGGCACCCACATCTGAGCAGTGTCCACAGCTCTGCTGACGAGTCACAACATTCTAGATCAAACTACCTCAGTCGCTCGTAATCTCTGCCCAGTTTTGTTGTCTGAATGCATTACTAGAGCTTCCAAGACCAAGGGGAGCTGGTGGACTTTAACTTCATTTTAACTCTGAGCGTTGCACATCACAAGGAATAAAAACCTCATTGCAATGCATGTGAATTTTATGTGGAAGGTTTGAAATTCTGAAAAGAAACATAAGGTCTCCACGTGCCCCCCTGCCCTAGTTTTACTCCTCACCTGTTGGTGGATCCGTTGTA
Source organism: Odontophorus gujanensis (assembly GCA_013399175.1). Classification (NCBI taxonomy): domain Eukaryota; kingdom Metazoa; phylum Chordata; class Aves; order Galliformes; family Odontophoridae; genus Odontophorus; species Odontophorus gujanensis. The sequence continues at coordinate 970,875 of VXAB01001183.1, forward strand.
GCAGTAGTTGGGTAGAAAATCAAAGTTGAGTTCCCAGAAGACATGGAGGGTGATGCGCCCATAGGGTGCGGAGACGTTGTGATTGGCTTCCCGGAACATGGCATCAAAGCTATCCAAAGTCATGTGCTTGCACAGCAACCTGTGAGTCAGGCGATTTATTTCCAAGAGCCACTCCAGCTCCTACAGCACACAATGCAGCAGCAGATGACATGTGTTACCAAGATGACAACAGAAACTGTTGGTTCAATTGCCAAGGGATGATATTATATCTACACCCACACAGAGAACTTCCCAGGTGAGGACGTAGCAAATGTTAAAGACAATGATTTAACTCAGTGACTGAGGCCAACTACACTTCTACACAAGGGGGTCCTGGTCCACTATCTCCTAAACCTGCAGGCAGCAAAATTAATTTTGTTCCCCACTGAGTGCTGGCTGGCATTCTCATCAGAATCCTTCAAAGGTGGAAACTGGTGATTTTACACTACTTGACTCTGATACTCCTGTAAAGTATCAGATGCAGAAAATCCTGTACAGTCACAAACTATCTGTTACCTGTATTCAACAGAGGGAATTACAGTCAAGATTTCCCACTCCCAGATCACTGGACTCTGTTCTAGGAATTCTGCTAAATCTAAATACTGACCATCACCTTATGATTTACACAGATATTTCAAAGTCTAATAATAATGCAATTAAGGCTTCATAAATAGAAAAAGTAGAGATTCAATATCACAAAGGAAAATACATGATTGGCTGAACCCCACTGTAGGTGGGTCAACTAGCCGAAGATAACTGTCTCTGTATCTGCAGCAGTGTATTATTCTCTCAGTTCATACTCTCAGTAATGGTTCTTACCACTATGGACGTCAGATCCTCGCTCTCAAAGCGGCTAATGGCCTGGTCTAATGATTTGTACATCGCTGCCGAAATACGCTGGGTTATGAGCCTGTTCAGGTCAATTGACCTGCCCAGCAACTGGGAAAAGAAGAAAAGATAGGTGTATGTTACATTCTGATGGGGAACAGCTGGTTGTAAACCCTCTACTGGGTTTACTAGTACTTGGGAATAAGGTTGGAAATATGGACCATAACTCATTGATCCCCTTCAACCCAATGTCCTGAGAGCAGCAAGACAGAAACAGGTTCAACTCTTCTCATTCCAGCACTGGTCTCAACTGAGCCCAGCATTAGGATGCCAGCTGCCAACTAAAGGATAATAGAGCAAGAGCTATTAATACTACTTGCTTGCAGTGTACCTGGACATGCCTTTGCTTGAGCAGTGTCTCATAGCGGTTGGATGGTGGGTATGGAATGATCACCCCATAATTCTTACATTCAGCCCGGAAACGTTTGTCCAGCAAAACGCTGAAAAAGGGAACTAACATCAGGAAAAAGGAAACACACACAATCAACTTCTCTCTGGATCTCTTTCAGAGCTGTATTCATCCTTCTTTTCATCTTGGTCTGAATGTCAACAAATGCCCGCATGCTTTTCTTTCACTTCTAAGTCACAAAGCAGCAGTGGTCACCTGCTGTCTGCCATGCTGCTGCCATTCTTGCCTTTTATGGCTAAAACATCCAAAAATATAAAAGACTGCGCTGAAAGATATCACTAGTATCAAGTAGTGGGGTGGTCTCCTTTTCTAAGACCAACTGTGATCAAGCAACAAAACTCCCTGCAGAGTTAGTGTGCACATTTGGAGACTTGAGAGGAACACTGATTAGAGTTAATCTGTGTTCTTCAAATTGTTAAAAGGAAATGTCACAAAGAGCTTATCTCCTCACAAGGGAACAATCAACTTGGCAGAAGTCCTGCAGTCCAATGTATGACCTAAGATTGTGTATCAGTTTGGTCATTTTAATGGCAAATATCCCTGCTTCCTAGAGCTGGGAGGCTTCCACTGCTTATCCGCCTGACACACAATCAAAAGTCAAGCAAGGACACATCTTCAATAGGATTGATCTGCTTTGCTGCTGCTCCAGCAAATGGTACTCAGACAGCTACACAGGATATTAATTATTTGTATTTCACTGTTAGCCATATTCACTTGCCAACATTAATTTATTTTCCCTACCTACACTGGTCTGACATGATACTAAGTTCTGTGAGACAAGGATAATTTCTTGTTTTGTCCTCCTGCAGTGGCTACCCCCTGAGAGGTACCTTTTGGTTAACAGCAATATCATCACTCATCAGCAGCAGTCAGGCTTTCCTACCTGCCAGCCATTGCTTTATAATAGGCAAAGATCTGATCTGCCAGCTTGTACACAAACTGATCAAAGCATAAATTCACCTGGGGGAGAAAAAAAAAAAAAAAAAGAAATCACAAAGGTGTCTCCAGTGCAAAGTAGCTCCTTCTTATTGTTGCAAGATTGGTATAACTCAATACAGAGCACTACAGAGCTTATATCTTCTGCATGTTCTTACGGATCCCAGTCCTCCCAACCCCAGTCATCCCTCTCTCTCAGGGATCTCCAGGTTGTCATTTTCCTCTGATGTCTCATAACCCTCTGCCCATCAGACAGACTCTCCCAGGCTCACAGTGTCTGACAGCATCTGGCTTCCCCTGGTCCCACAGGCATTGTTAAGTTGAAGCCCTTAATCAGCAGAGCGTGTAAGCTCTCTGAATATTGCGATCTTCTGAAAATTTCTCAGTCTGATAGAGTATATTTTTCAGGGGATGCCTATTACTGATTCACTCAACTGCTGGGCTGGGCTGTCAAACAGGACACTGTGACTCCCATGAGCTCTTAACATACAATAAAGAGGAAGAGAACTTACTTCAGCTTCAATTTCATCATACAGGAACTGCTTTTTGAACTTGGTCAAGGCATAGTATGCACTGTCATTATACAGGTCCAAGGGGTACAGTACATATCTGAGGACAAGAAGACATCATATCTTCAGTTAACCCTGGAGCATATCAGCATAGACAGCAGCCACACAGTGCAATAACTGACTTTTATTCTCAATTTCATTGCTTTCACCTCCACTCACTCCAGACCCTCTAGTTCCCCCATCTCATTCCCTATCTGATCTGCTGGAAGCAGCAAGAACAGATCTGGGTGGGTCTTATTCAATCAATGCCATCTCCTTCTCTGCCCTTAAAAAATGTTTTGTCTTGCCCTCATTTCAGAGTGCCTTGCCAATGATTATAAAACGGAAAACAAAGCTTCCTTAATGAGATATTATAATTATACTTGCATTGTGGCAATTTCTTTGATCATTTATCAGTTGTACAAAAAAAGTGCTTAAAGTGCTTTAACCAAGGTTCATGTCCATGCTTGGTTGCACATGCTGTCTGACTGCTGTATGCAGACTGCTACCACCAAGCTGTGTGGATATCCTAATGCAGCAATTCCCAACTGCTGGTTTATGGTGCGTGAGCAAGTTCCACTGTCAAGAAGCAGTCAGCATGCATCTGCTAATGAGTTATTCATACATTACACACTCATGCAACAGCAAGTCAAAAAACGTTGGTTTTTTTCTCCCTTGTCATGGAGACTGTTCATCCCCAGCCTATCCTTCACCAAATCAAAATCTCAAGCCCCACTGAAGGCACAACCCACCACAGCCCATCATCTCTTACTCCATCATGGAGGGTTCTTTGGTTTCCAGAATATGGTCCGTGAGGATCCAGGGCATGGACATTTCAATGGGGAACTGGATGCGGCGGCCCATCGTCAGCTCCAGGAAGAACTCCCGGAACCAGAGCTGGGACAGATCACAGCACTGCTGCAGCGCTTCTGCAACACAGAGAGATCCCCCAGCGGGAGAACTCAGAAGTCATCCTAGGATGGAAAGAAAACTCCACTCCTAGAAACTAAACTGCTCTTTTGCTATTGCTGACTCAGTCTTGTTCTCATAATGATTATTACCTAGAAGTATGTCTGCATCAGCCAGAAGTAGAACATTTGGGAAAAAATCAAGGAAAATCTGTGTAAGTCAACGAGGAACAAAGTTATACATAAACCTTTGCCTGTCTAAGCATGTGAGAGTTGATTCAAGCTTCCCCCTGCCATAGTCTCACTCACCACTGATGTTGAGAAGGTGGGTGAAGAAGAATGACTGCTTGTGGAACTCCTCAATGGCCAAGACTATTGGCCCATCCAAGCTGCTCCTCAGAGTCTTCTTGGAGCCACTCTTGTCTGCTATGAGGGACTCCAGCATGGTCCGCACCATGTAGAGCTTAGGAAGGAAGTTAACAGTCACTACTCTCCTATGAGATACCACTGCACACAACCGTGAAGCTCTGCAGCAAAAAAATAACAGTTCTGGCGGGCTTCTACTCTACTTTCTGCACCCTTTGGACCACCATCATTCTGAGCTGGAAATAATCACACCCCTAAAAAGGGAGACTTTGGGAACTATGCAACAAGCTATGCATCAAAGCAACACATAACATTTTTTAACACATAACATGAGGGTAAAGACATTATTGGAAAGACGAGGGAAAGAGCTGCTAACCCACAGGATGGGAGACTCCTGCATGGCTGTTAAGACCATTAATTCCATAAAGATAGAGATTTACATACCTGTGTACTTGATGGTCCTACCGCTCGTCGTGGGACTTTAATATCAAATCCACCCTTGGGGTCCTTTTCACCTCTCAGGCAAGGATCATTTGGTGGCTCTCGACCTCCCTCCCAGTCACAAATCGTCTTTCGAATTGCTTGAAGAACACTGGAATGAGTAGGGAGAGGGAAATCAGTGCTTAACTCAATTTTACTGCAAGGCAAAAACACTCACAGCTATGAACGTTAGCAGGGGAGGTATATGGAGTGGGAATATACACTGTTGTTTGTACGAGAGTCGTGCCCAAAAGTCACTATGGAAAGAGTTGCAGGCCAAGGTATGTTGACTAGCTGTATATTATTAAGCGTAGAGAACTACGTACTTATATAGTACATGTGTACTACACACTATAAAAATAAACACATTGGCTGTGCATTACATTCAAGAAAGACCAACCTGATCAGGACGTTTTTCTTCTTCCTTACTGCCTGCCTGAGTGGCTCTCGCAGTGTCACCTGTGCAAAGTCCTGCAGAGCTGCATAGATTGTGTTGCGGATGGCTTGGTTAAAGACACTCTCCATCCGGCCCATCAACACTTGTAGACCTTTGATCATGGCAATTACCTGAAACAAAAGTTGAAAACAGATTTACTTCCTATTTTTCCTTTGTATGGAGAGGTCCATAAATCCAACATTAAGATAATCTGGTAATAAATGAATTCTATTCAAGTAACTTAGGTACAGCAAATAGGTGGCTGATTTTTTTTTCAGTGTTATCTACTTTAAGGATCACAAGAAGCTGGGGAGAACATTTCCACCACCAGTTTCTTGCAGATCGCCCCTGTCCCTTGGTTTTCACTCTTGATCCCTTGGTATCTTTAATAACACCCAACTGGGAAACTGCACATATTCCAAACATCCTTCGTGCCTGATGAGAAAACAGCCCTTGCTGGTTCTTAGTCACTTAGTACTTTTTATCCAAAGTCAAAATTTTAAACGCAGAAAACTCGATCTCCAGGCAACTCTCTCTGCCATGGTACTAAGGAGCAAGGCAGTAGCTGATACCTACCTCCACAAAGGCAAACTTCTCTTCGCTAGTGTAGTTGTACCGGGTGGCTCGTTCATACTCTTCTGCTGTTCCTGGGCAGTCCTTGTTGCAGAACTTATCTGTGGGATGGACTAGCTTCCAAGAGTACTAGAAGATGGAAACAGATGCTGTCAACACTGCAATGAGTGAGAAACAAAGCTGGAGCCTGAACAGAGCTCTATGCCAGGGAAACACTCGCTGGACATCAGTACACTTGTCACAACTTTGGGTGCAGAATGTGTACTTCTTTCTGTCTTTAGCATCAATGTGTTAAATATTATTTTCTTTTATTTGGTTTGTTATATTGAGCTTTTGATATCTGTGAACTTTCTATCATCATTCATATTAGTTTTACTTGCTCAAGATCCAGGCTTATCATGCACCCTTCAGTATTTAACATGGAAACCTCAGAACTTGTGAAGGGCAGTACCACTCTAAGGAAAGATGGGCAAGCTCTCTTTCTCCATTTGGTACAGAGGAAGTTCAGGGTGATCAGCTGCCTGATTTTAGGATGTTTGTTAAAGGTTTGAAGTAAGGTGGCATGCAAACAGCTCCACCTTTCCACAATCTGTACCATACGGCCTGCTAACGAGTTGACACTCACTCCAGGGTGAGGAGGACATTACACACTGATGCACTCACCACTTCCATGACATGGGCACTCCACTTGGACAGCAGCTGCAGCCCCCGTAAAGCGAGATCAAAGAGCTCCCGGTACTCTTCATCGGACTTCTGACTGTCCAGCCCTGATCCAGTGACAACCTGGAGGAGACCACATCATGTCAGGGCTGCAGTCTGCAGCTTGCTGCAGCTTTGGCTGAGCCAGACAGCAGCAACAGAACTCGCTCTCAAATTCCAGCTGAAATGAATTCCCCATGACCTTATGATCAAGATAAAACTGGGCTGTGCATGTATTCTCCCTTGAGAAAAGGAGTGTAACTTGGCAGGACTCTTACTACCCAGGCGGTCAATTTATTTCCTACAGAAAAATGAGTTTGACTTGTAACCTCAAAGCAAATAACTGACCTTTTCATTCCACTTTCCCAGTTCTTTGTGATGGTCTAATACCACTGAACTCCTCTGGAAGCCTTTACTGACTTAAAGTTCAAATAAGCATATACAAATGTCAAAACAACAGGGCTGAGAATGCTAACAATTCATTGAACTAACAGTGATCAATGAGGATCACATATTTGCAAAAAAAAACCAGTCAGAATTGCATCGGAAAAGGCTCTGACATTCAGTAATGAACAGACATGCTCTCGTGAATTTCCCCCAGAGCTCTGATAGCTCTGTGCAACAAAAAAGACCCATCTGCAAGACATGGGTGTTCTGCCACCCACAGCTGATGATAAACAATTAGTTTCAAAAATATTTCTACTTCTTATTTCAACTGAGCTCTGGCCAAAAATTAGTAGCTTTTGGAGTAGATCTCCCAGTGCACAAATTTGCACTCACAGAGACTTTCCATAACTCATTTTTTTTTTATTGCTGGATCGAGCAGTGGTTTGTTCCACTTGTGTCCTTTTATCCATCCCACTGTATGCCCTTGGCAGACCATACTAATGCCACTTTTGTCCTCTCCCAGCCTTGTCTGTCTAATGAACTCAATTAAAGTGACTGCCCCCAAGCTTACCTCACTGTTGCTGTAGCGAGCGAGCTCAGAGATGAAGCGGATGTGGTCATCTCGGATCTGGACCATCTGCTCACAGATGTTGTACTGAGGACTTATGCTGCTCTGAGTGCACGTCCACCTGAGCAAAAAAGCAATGGTTTCAAGAACAGGACACGGGGCTCAGTTCAGACACTCCAGGGACAAAGCCTTGCACTCAGCTGCTCTCTTTGCCTCAATGTGCCCAAGACATGCCAATTTCAGGGCAAATGTCAGCTTGTGTCCTCCCTCTCACCCCTACAGCATGTGATGTCTTCTGGAGGTGGTCTCAGGGGCATGACAGGGATGCTTGCTCCACGTTTCTGCCAGAACATCTCTGCTTCATTCACCGTGAAGGCTGCTCTGCATTATGGGTTACCTAACCTCCACGGGCAGAGGAGCCTATCACCCTGGCTGCTGTCAGGCAAGTTTTCAGGGAAGGACAAACAGCAGAGCTCCATTTTTATTTGCATCCTTTCTGCTAAAGAATAATCATTCCTTTACAGGTCATCTTTTTAAGTCTTTCTAAGTCATGCCTCTGCTGCAAGGAAACACTCTGCCAAGGACCAGCAGCAAAATATCCTTTCTGCTCTACTTGGTTCTGGCTCATATTGCCAGCTCAGTGAAAAACCCTGAGTGTAAACAATGAGCAGGATATGATCAAATGAAGTAGATTTTCATTTGCACTGAGCCACATGTACTGTGTAACAGTGCAATGCAGTCTTAGAAGGAAGGCAGCTCTCCCCTTCCAGTGGCACAGTCATATGAAGAAGTGGTCACACAATAAGCACGAATCAAGTCTAACCAATTTAACATCTAATTTTCCCCAGATCTTTATTGTCTACAGACATAGAAACAGAATCGCTCCCCTAAACTGATCTGTGCAAACAAACATCTGTTTTCATAATCCCTATGGTTTTAGGTGCTTTTTTTCCCAATAAATAACTGGCCATCTTAAGATAGTCTTTTTCTCCAGTATAGACTGGCCATACAAAAGGGAAGTGAGAAACCTGCTTCTGACATGGACATACACACAAAAATGTATTCCCACAAATAACTGTGAGGCTTCTGATGCCAATCTTTGTGGTGCTGGAAGGTCTTGGAAGTGCTGGACCACGTCACCCCTCCTGAATCCAGCCTCCCACAGTCCCATTGTTCCACTCTTACCCGTTTCAATGTCCTGTGTTCACCACTGGACTATAGGCAGGCTAGCAGGAATTGCCAGGGCTGCCCCAGCCCTTCCTGCTACATACAATCTAGTCCACATTGTAGAAACAAAACGCCATGCAGGAAAAACACCAATTAAATCAATTTTCATGGAGACACGGAGGGAAAGAAAGTGACAAAAACAGTATTAGTAAGAAATGAGGAATATATGGAATCAACTTGGCAATTAGTGTTGGAAGCCCCAAGCAATTTGCTGGGAAAGCAAGTGAGTGAAGAAACTTCAGTTAGTAAGGTGTAGCACAGAGACCTGGTAGACAGATTTTGAGACAGACATTACATTGCGCACAGGTAAACAGCCCACAAGCTACCTTGGTTTTGAGATGAGAAAATGAAATGCAGCTGACACATGTTGTGTTGAAATGTGCTTTCTGAATGGTTTGGGATAAAAAGGTGTCTAGTTTTAGACAGTCTTCTTTTTTAAATTTAAGCTTTTGAAAATATTTTGTATTTAATTCACATTTTATAGAATTTGTTTTATTTTATTCAATAAGTTTTATTCAATAAATTTTATTTATTTATTCAACTACCACTGAAAACCTTTTGCTTGGGAAATTCTGCCACGTTACTCTCATTTTTCTCATGCAAAATCAATTGGCACTTTTCAACCAGCCTTCAGGAAGGCAAGGGAAGGTGCTCCTGGGGCAGCCAGGCAGCGGGCAGAAAGCAGGACCCTCCTCAGGGAAGGGGAAAGCGAACAGGCAGAGATGAGATCACAGGCCAGCTCCTGTCCCAACAGCTGTTCAGCTAAACTGCTGCTCAATGATGATGGAGAAATCTGACTTCTGCATGATCTGGTCCCATGGGTAAACAGTCAACCCCTGGTGAAAGGCAGTCTGCAATCAGTGACTACAGCAAACATAGCTCAGACGGGCTTTGCTTATGTGCAGTGGTAAATGCTATCCCTAAGATGTCTAAACCCACCAGTGATTCTCCTAACAATAACTGAGCACCATGCAAAGCTACAGAGACAACTGGGGCTTGAACACAAGTGTGGGACCTGAAGCAATACCTGCAAATCCTCCTGGTGGCTCTGAACCTGCACTGTGACGCAGCTCTGCAGAACCCATGCCACAGTGACTGAGTACTCGTGGAAGGACTCAATTTCTACCCTTTTTCTGGCAATATTCATTCATTTATAATACATCTGACCCACTCTTTTCAACTCATTCCTGCTGCCTTTCTGCAGTATACCTGAGCTAGAAGACATGCCCTGGTTACTGCACGGATAGATCCAGCTGTGTTCATGCTCTGAAGGATTTTGTCCTTGGGATGAAAAACGTGGATTAAAATCTCTCCAGAGCAGGGACACGCTGCTGGCACTCACACAGCTCCGGGCACACACGTCCCAAGCACTCACGCCCCAGAACTGCACACCATGCCTGCTCACCCGCCTGCACACACGGGAATGGTTCCATGGAGCTGGCGAGGAGACGTCTTCCCATGCAGGGACACACAGGTACACACATGCACACGGAGTCAGGCACGCTGGGTGTGCAGCCCCCAGGGACACACACAGGTACCCGTGCACAGACCTCACGCACGCCGAGGAGGGAGATGCAGCTCCCACAGCTTTCGGGACACACACAGAAGCCAAGAGACATTATGGCAGGCACTCACTTGGATTTGTTCTCCTCATAGTGAGCACTGGTCTTAATGTATCTGGCCAGTTCTATCTGCATATCGCCGAATAAAGGAACCACCTGCAGCTGCTGGAAAAGAAAACAAAAGATGGTTGAAACGCAGCAGAGTCCCTAGGGTGATGCAAGGGATGAGGAAGTGACATCTTGCAGCTCTGAAGCTACGGGCTGTTCAAACCTGGATGTGGGATCTTTTCACACTTAGGAAGCGACTGAAAACTATCACAAAGGGTTATGGGGCAAGGAAGTTCCCCCACTGTGAGTGCTTTGGAGCTGTAGGTTTGCCAGTGCTGGCTTGGTTGCTGGCTTGGTTACTGCCAGCATGCTGTAACCACCATCAGCTGTGAGAGAAAAGGGTATTTTACACCAAAAAGAGGATCTCAAGCATATTCCTCATTGGGGCTTACTGCCTCTCACCAGGATCCTCAGAGAGAATAGAGGAATAAAATCCAGCATATTGGTATTGCGGCACGCCAAGGAGGGGAGGTGTAGGCTGTTCTGCTGCACTGCCAGAGATGTGGCCTCTTTCCCAAGGGACTCAGATTTTACTTTGGCACTGTGGTTGCTAGTGATGTGTCCTACAGTTTCTCCACTAAGACTAAGCTTTCAGCTGCAAGCAAAATTCAACCAAGAGCTTCCTACAGTTCTTCAATAAGAGGTGAAACTTCAACTTCAGCTAGATATAAAAGCCCAGCCCCAAAATTCAACGAAGATGGTGGCAAATTCACTGTCCTATTATATCACATGCTTCTTTTCTGAGGTTGGCTTGAGTGCAGGATTGTGCAATGCTGTCATCAGGAATTCCCAGTAGCACTTTCCTACACAGTTTAAATGAAAGGGTAGTTCTTTTTCACTACTCAAATTCCTGGTCAATCCACTAAAAATTTAATCAGAAGGCAGTAAGCAGGTGTAGTAATAGGAGTAGTTGGCTTTTCTTATTGAGATCTGATAGTCTGGAGTGGTACTTAACTGATTAGGTGAGACCACAGCAGATGCTGGAGAAGTGCTGCAGAAAAAAGCTGGAAAGGAAGGTGTTATTCCATGCAGTGGAAGATATTGTACCAGTCCAATTCTCTGATGGACCACAACCTTTTTCAATGAACCACAGATGTGCTTGAGTGCAGTAAGATGACCCAACACTACAGATTGTGCTGAAGACTTGGTTTAAACTGAGGCAAAGATTCAGACAAACTAGCAAAGGTTAACTCAGAAAAGAAACCAGAAAACTCAAAGAGATGGCACAATAAATCTCTTTTGCAAAGCTGCAGTCCTCAGCCATCTCCCTGGTGACTGGGAAGTATTCAGCCACCTCATTATCTTCCCCATCTGTGAGGTTACAGTGTCTGTAGTTCCCTATGGTGGTGTTTGAGCCCCACTGTCTCTGAGGTGACGCAAATATGGGTAAACAGGTCCTCACTCACTCTGGGCAAAGATGCAGCAGCAGGTACATCAGCCTTCCATGAAACCAGCCATCCAGGCTCACCAAAGCATTTGTTCCCTGCCAGATCCCAACATGAGCTGACCTGTCCCAAATCTGGAAAGCCTCCAAGACAAGGCCTGTGCACGGAACCAAAGGACAGGAGGACTCACTTCATTTCATTGCCCAGGAGATGCTTGTGCTGTGCTTAGCTCAAGCAAGATGTGTAACCAGGCAAAGACAACACAGGGTCTCAGCCCTCCTCTCCATATGCCACTGACAGCTTGCATACACACATTTGGGGAGGAAGCAGACAGGGTTATCTCAAACGTTTCTTGTGCTGAGCAGCCCTGTGGCAATGCTTTCCTCCATACAGCCTGAGGAACAGCCCAGGGCTGAATCCAGCTGCATGTGGAAAAGGAGCAGGAGGAGGCTGCACAGCTGCTTCCCACCACGCCACTGGGAGCACCCAGCTCTTGCAGACCTTTCCCCAAAACCTTGATCACAGGTAAAACAAAAAGAATTCATCAAACCACCATTAAACCTCAGCCTCCTGAGGAACTCCCTGAACACCTGCGAATTCCAACCAATACAATCTCCCCAAGAAGCTTTTTGTCTCCTTCAGGGAACAGTTCATATACCAGGTGAGACTGCCAAAGGTATGCTGGCTGGCCAGCTTTGTACCCTGTCCCTCAACTTGCCAGTTCAGCAGTGAGCTGAGGGACAGGGCGTGCTACCAGCAACCACACAGACCTCAGCAAACTCACCCAAAATCATGGCTCCTTCAGGAGACTGCAACCCCGCCTGAAAACTGTGCCCAGAGTTAGATGTGGATGTCGGCCTGGTATACCTTTCCCTTGCCCACAAAACGGACCTCCCATGTGTCATTCCCATCCTTCAGCCCATGGCTGAAGCCATCATCTCCCACCTCACCCATGCATGCACTCTGTGCCCATGCATGTTCATGACAATCCCACTCCTCATCTTTCTGTCTGTATAATTCCTTGATCCTTCAGGGTTTTTTTGAAACTACAAATGACTCCTGTGTTTTTCTGTTGGCAGTATGTGCAATGATACAGGTTGGCAATACACCGATCTGCAGCAAACTCCAGCTTCACTCAGACAGGTCACTGACCTTGAAGAATTTGTCTATTTTGCTAAGGTTGATTCTCTTCTTGGCGTCCAGTTTGTAGATGTTGCTGACATTCCCATCCATAAGATACAGGCCAAACCCCATCACCTGGAGAAGACAGAAAGAATAGGCAGTTCTCATTCGTTTAGCAAACTCACTTCAGGATCCTGTGTCACCTGGAACTCATTGAGAAAACAGTATAAAATGTGCACATATCAGCAAGAATGTGTGTGGTAGATAGAGTACACATAATAGAATGCTTCTGTTTTCTGTGAAAAAATGCATGGTTCTCAGCAGTTCCTCCTCTCTCACAAATAAAGACAATCCAGAATTCTTCTCCATTCATATTAAAAAGGCAAGCATCTACTCCCAGAAAATTGAAAACATCTAAAATATTCTTCTGAATTGTTTATTTCCCTTTAATTCAGTACAAATCATTATAAATATTAAACCTACCCACATTATCCTCCAAAGAATCTAAGCTGACTCATACCATGGTAATGATGTTCTTTGGGTAGTAGTGACTAATCACTGTAATAACTGACTTACAGTAAGGACAAACATAACTAACTAAGCAAGCTGTGTTCCCATAAGATATTGGCTCTTCAGAGAAGGGATGCTTATAAACCCAAAGGAGAGAAAAAATAAAGAAAATGAAGAAAAGCATTGTCTTGAAAGGAAATTTCGCTTTATTAAATTGAAAGTGGAACTACCCAAAAGTTCAGCCCCTTAAATATGGCCAAACCTCACCTTTAAAAGCATATGTTTCTCACTGGGTGTGAGATACATCTTATTTTCATAGTAATCCACACAGATGTTGACAATATCAGCCAGCAATTCCTCGTAGCCAGGGATAACCTCTAGTTGTTGATGCAGACACTGAAACAGCAACAGGGGACACTTCATTCTCATGGACAGAGTAACAAGAGGAATATGTTTCCAGAGGTGGAAACATACTTAAAAGATAAGAAGATAATGAAGTTTCCTAAAAGCCCTGTCTGTGCTTTTCTTAAGTTACAGATAGAAGACTGATCTCATGGTGCCACTCATAAAGATCCTTCTGTAGGACTGCTCTCCTCTTCAAGCTGACGACAGCAGCTTCAGACAGGGAGATGAAAAAAAAGACTGCACAGAAGCAGACTTTCTGACTGTCTCCTGTCTCTGTGCAATATTTTATCTAATTAGCAGAAACTACTGAGCCTGTGGAGTGTGAAGGTCCCTTGTGTCTGATCTGCAATCCCTATGCAGCTACAGAGACAGACTGGATGGATTTCTGGGGAAATCCAGGGGCAGGGTTTATGGGAGAAAGCCTCCTGAGGGCATTTCTTACATCTTTTAGAGCTCTATCCTTGTCTTGACATAAAGACTCTAAAGCTACCCGGGATAACCTAAAGGAGAGAACTATTGCTAGAATTATGCAGCCTGACCCAGACACCAACACTCATTAGAAATGACCCATCAAACAAGGCAGATACTGCTGCAGTCCAGCCTGAAATGCTCTCAGCCTTGGTAAGATCGCTTCTGTCTAAGCATGGAAGGTTTCTCTGGTTCAGAGGAATGGGACTTGCCTGTGTGATGCGGTTATGATTTGCCAGAAACATAGAGAGGTTCTGGGACTCCTGGATGGACTGGGGGTCTGCCATCTTCCGCAGAAACTGGGCAGCTCTGAAAGGGAGAAATCCACCATCACCACGACCTGTTGCCAGGCTCTCACCACCCACCCTCCCCACTTCACCTGCAGCTGCAGAGAAGCAGCCTCAGAGCTCGCCTGCAGCAGAGCTTTCCCCTTTCCTCATTTTACCAACAGGGAACTGAAACACACAGGAGCTCAGTCATTTTCTCACCAAGAGACCACAACAGCACAGATAACCACCCTCCAGACCCCAAGGATGTGCCTGATCCTGCTGTGGGCAATGCCCCCTGTCAGACCAGGCATAGGGCCGACCCCATTCTGCTTGCTTCTTGTCCCTCACCTTTTGTAGGCTGAGTGGTCATTTTTAACACTGCACTTCATGTTCTTCAGCTCATCCAGGACAGCAAACATGTTGATGAACTTGCCCAGTGTGAGGAGATAGGCCTCGGAGACGAAGTCCTTCCTCCGCTCGGCGTGGCACAGGCGCTTCACCTCGCTGCAGAACCGCTCGATGGCCTTGCGCTGGAAGGCAGCAGGACAGGGTCAGCACATGCAAACCACCTCCCCTACAGCCACCACCCCCTTCCTTCTCCTGGTGGGATGGTGGCTCTGGGGTCTCACTCTTCTGTTGCCATGAAATGTGGCAGCATTACAGACCCCTACAACAAATGTACTCCATGCTGGAGGGGAAGAGGTGCCTTGCATCCTCTGTTTGGGCCTGTCCTGAGAGCAGTGTGTTCTGCCAAATCATGCTTTGGCTCTTTAGGTGGAGCGTTAAGACGTAAAACCCAAAGGCAGTACTGAAACCCAGCTGCAGCCAGTTGTAAATGTAAGCAGTGACACCAAGCTCCCTTGAGCCAACAGCAGCTCTGTTTGCTAAGTAGTCATTGCTCTGCTGGGACCTGAGTGCCTAATTTTCTAAGGTGTCTCAAATGTGCCAACTGTTAGCTTTGGTGTTTGACACTGGCGAGGTACTGTGGCCAGAATGAACACACCAGCTACACTCTCAGTCCTCGGTTCTTCTTGGCTTTGCTTCAGATGGAGGAGCATCACAGCAAGCTATGCTGGCCCTGCTAAAGACCCCCAAACCAAAGATATTATTTTTGTCAACTTCTTTGACCACTTACCTGAAAATACATGAACTTCATAAGCTTGGTGACTTCTGGCTCCAGAACTTCTACTGTCTTCTCATAGATCTCCACTCGGTTTGGCTGTTCATTACATTTCACCTGCAAAGACAAACCACGATTGTCAGCATTAATACTTCTAACACAGCTGTGGGCTTGCCACAGCCACTGTCAGGTTTTGTCACAGTGGACTTGTCACAGCCACAGGTTGTTTCACACTGAACACTGTCCCCATTAGAGGACAATGAACAGACCCAAGAGGGAGCTTATTTTCAAGGCAAAAGATGAAGTCAGAAGGGACTATTGAACATGAAATTCTCTCCAGGTATTATAAACAGACACAATTCTGATTCTGAGAAACAAAATCTTCTAATGCACTTCTCCAGGGTGGAATACATAAAATATGGAGTCTTGACTACCCACATGATGTGGGAATGTTTTATAATGAATTTATTGAAGATTTTGTGTAGTGAATTCCCGTGGACACTCAGGGCACCATGCAACAGTTCTGCTCTAGTCCTGCTGAGATAATTTTCATTCTGTTGCAGAACCATTAAAAATCCCTGGGCTTGGATGTGGCCAGAAGCAGTGAAGTGAGTCACTTGTATCAGTCCTAAGAAGCTGCACTTAGGGAAAGATGTATTCAGTTGTCACCTACCTCACTTCTAAATGATGACCTGGAGTCATTAACAAACTTCCAGGAAAAACCCTGGATGTCCAGCAAAATGCATTCTGCTGCTGTTATTCTTTGCCTGGGGATGGATGCCAATGGCCTTCCTAGGGTGTATTTTGTTTCTAGTTGTTGCTGACACAAGACTCTGATGGGGCTGACAGCTCTGTTATAAATTTAGCAGCCCACCAGTTGATGTACAGTGTGTGAGGGGGACAAATCAGCGAGCTTTACATGTAGGAAACTGTCAAAGTCTCTACAAAACTGCTCTTAGCCTCTGTGCAGCAAGGAAGGACTGCAGAGAGCAGGGACCCCACAAGCTGTGCTTCAGATGGCATGAATGTCATGGGGGCAATTGGGACAGAAGGACTCAAAAACTCCGAAACAGATGAAGATCCATACTACTCAAACCCTACCCAAGTGCACAGCCCACGCCTTGTCTTGCCAACAGCTCAGCCACTGCCTGCCTTATACTAGCATGGTCAGCAGGGGCAAGAGCAGCACAACAGCAAACGTAAGAGGGAGATAAGCAAAAATTGAATGAGCACCAGCAATCCTCCTGTGGTTGGGTTTCATCAGACCATCAGCCGAAAATAACTCACACAAACTGAGATTTGACCTTTCCTGGGGAATCAGTAACACAGGCAATGCCAGCCATGCAGAAATATTTTCTTCCAAGCTCCATGGAAGCCCTGCAAACCCTTTTATCAGTAGGATTAATGCAAGTGTGCTGCATCTGCCTGCTGTGTTGTCAACTTGAATTTCTCAAGTGATGAATTGTGTGCGCATGTGGCAGAAGACAAGCTTTATGCTAGAGTGTGAATCACAGCTCAGTGGGCCATGTGAGCACCCTTACTCATGCCTGTAGGTGTTTGAAGGATGGAACCACCAGAATTCAGGTTGGAGAAGGACTGGAAAATGTTTGAAACAGAACTAGCAGTAGAGAGGGAGAATGATTAAGCCTGGGACCTTTGGTAGACCAAGAGCAAAATAGGACTTTTGGAAGAGACCTGACAAGGAAGCAGACATTCACTTCAGACATGCTTCTGATATAGCGAAGAGCTCCTTCATGCACCCTCATACAACACCAATCCCTCTGGGAGCAGAGAGGACCCCTGCATGCATCAGTTTGGGATGTAGAAACCTGCTTCAGCTGCTCTGTTCTCCGTGCAAGGCAGGGACAGCCCAGATCTGCCACATTCCAAGAGCACCTGCTGTTCTCACGTGAGCAGGCCACACTGTTTCTTCATGCAATCCCAGACTGCTGGGAGAACATGGGAAAGGCTTCAGAAACTAGAAAAATTATACATAGGGAGAGAGAGAGCTGAGAGGTGCCACTAAGAGATGCTAATACATATTCTGTACATGAGGGCACAGAGCAGATGTCCTTTGCTAGGGCAGCAGTAGGGATGTGCTTCTTCTGGAGCAGCTGATGGGATTAGTGGCTGAGACTTTGATGGGGAGAGGAAGATAATTTGAATAGTCTGTGGTTTCTGTTTTCAACCTTTCAACCTGCTTCAGCCATCTCTGCTTTTTTTCTGCCTCCACCCCAAACTGACCCACGCTGCAGACAAAACCACGCTTACCTGTGGGATGGCTCTTGAGCAGCTCCTCCACGTGTACAGCATCACAGCGTACTCATGGCCTTCTTCCAGCATTTCGTTCTGAAACACAGAGAGGTGTTGCTGGGGCAAGGCACGTGCTGTGGTGTGGCACTGCTGGGCAGTGCGTGGGGACTCACCATGCTCGAGTGCACTGTCGCCTGCTCGATGTACCTGGCGATGCCAGTCACAAAGGCATTTCTGTCTTCAAAGTTTGTGTCAAAATTAGCCTGTGGGTGAAATGGAGATGGGGATTAAAATACGTACAAGCTGGATGTTTACTCACCTGGTGCCATATACTGGCTAATTGTTTCAAAAGCATAGTCAGAAAAACCCCCAGAAGGCACAGGGAGAAACAGGAGGGCTCTTGAAACAGAGGGGGTCAGCCCATTATGAATTGGAGGTGCTGGAAATCACTGCAGCTCTAGGGATAGATTCATGCATGCAGCTTGCATGAAGCCCTCATTAGAGGAAACCCTGCAGATGATGGATGTGAAGATGTGGCCAACAAGACTGACAAAGCCTTCTAAAATCAAGCCAAACCAGTAGGGATCAGTTATATGGAACTGCAGCCACACCAGTGAGCAAACCTGGAGCAAGTATACTAAAGACTTCAGTCTTTTAACTCAGAGAAAGATGCAACCTCATTAATTTCCATTTGTGCCCTGGCTGCTAGGGAAAGACCACATCCTGTCAGCAGGAATTGCAAAGGATAAACATAGAAAGAGCAGGGAAAGAGATGTCTGGGAAACATAAATATGAAAGTCAGCGCTCAGTGCTAGTGTTAGTGCTGCTCTTACAAGCTGATGATTTGGAAGGAACAGTTGTGGAACCTGAGCTACTGCTTTGCGTGTAGACGAGGCAGTAAGAAAGTGCAAAGCAAGGCAGGGGGTGAAAGCACAGCTCCTCTGCCTCATTCACATGCTTTGTGCTTGGGCAATTTCCTCTGTGAAGGCATGTTGATTCTATCTCCTGCACGGCAGAGCACACATGAGTCCCAAGTGCACAGAGAGATGTCATCAGCACTGCAGCAACTGTGTTCACCTCAGTAACTGACTTCCTGAGCAGCTGAGCCTTGAGCACAGAGCTGTGGCTGTAGAACTGCTTTTCTTCGTGCCTCTATGACCCTAACGTGCAAACCTGCAGCTGCAAATGTATTTTTGAGTAGCAGGGAGAGCATTAACCCCAAAGCTGGTGTGATGAGGAACCAGGCTTGGCCAATTCCTCCAGATCCAGTTTTGTCATGGTTTCAATGAGGTTTACAGGTCCAGCTGAGAGCACATGCTTGTGGCCATGAAGCACAAGCGAGGCTGTGCCATTGGGCAGGACACCGAGCCCCTCAAGGGCCACACGCCAGGAAAGAGTAGAAAACACTCTGTGAACAGAGATGTTAAAACGTTACTAAGATTTTCCAGAGAGAGCTGAAACTTGAACAGCCCCCAACTGCCTTCGGGTCTGATAACCCAGGGTGATACCAATGCTACTGAACAAGTCCCTGGTCTGACCTGCTGAAAGAGATATTGTAACTCCAGCGCCCTGCACAGCCAGCACAGCAATCACTGTATGGCTGCATTTATGCACAACCACGCTAAGGCGTGCAGACAGGAGTGGCAGGATGGAGAAAGCAACCCTGCGTTATATTTAACCGTGGGTGTGCGCTATAGGACAGGGTGTGGTGGCCAAGCAGTCACGGCATCCCACTGCAGGTCCAAAAGCAGTGCTCTCAGCCTTCCCTTGAGCTCATGCCAGGCTTGAGCAGAGCAGCTGCAGCTGAATCTGTGGTCCTTTGAGGCAGAGCAGTGGTTATCATAGGATCACAGACTCGTTTGAGGTGGAAGGGACCCTTAAAAGCCATATGGTCTGACTTGCCTGCAATGAACAGGGACACCCACAGCTCCATCAGTGCTCAGAGCCCTTCCAGCCTGACCTTGGGTGTATCCGAGGGGATGTCAGTGTCTCACCACCCTGCTGCCTGCCCTCCCCCAACCTGCAGCTCCAGCTGTGCACACAGCATGGCCTGGACAAATTCAGGCCGAACTCTGATTTTGACCTACTTAGATGCGTGCACTTGACATTAAAAGGAAGCACAGAAATACACACATAACAAAACACTGCTGAAAACTTTCTGTTGTTATCACTAATCTAATCTCTGGCTTCTTATCCATTCATGGTCCTCATTTTTAACTTCCCTATGTCTTGCTCAGTGTTCAAGAACCCTTTTCCCAGTCTCTTGCAGCAGAGCTGTGGCTTGATCTGCTCTGAATGTTTCCTCCAGGACACTGAGTCGGGAGCACTTTCTGCTCCTTCTCCCAGCACCACATGGCCCTGTGCTGTGCTCAACAGCTCCTGTGCCCCACAGGGCTGGGAGCTGTGGGTACCTGGTACATGATGGAGGAGGGAGGCGGCTCGATGCATGGCTGCTGGTCTGGCAGCGGCAGCTCCTCCAGCAGGTCCACATTGGACAGGGCATCCTCCAGTGTGACGTGGGTCGTCATGGTGCCGGCTGTTCAGTTTCCACTCTAGATCCAAAGGAAAAGAGAGGGTGAAAAACAGCAGCCAAAAGACTGAGTGGGAAAGCACCAAAGGACAAAACTGGAAGCAGGCCTGTCTTGCACTGCAGGGAACACAATCCTGGTTTATCTTGTTTTCCTTTTCTTGTGTATTTAACCTATATCTCCATGTCATCTCCCCTTCCACAATTCAATAACAGAGCAGGAATGCAGAATCAGAGGAACACAGCCACCCACCCAACTCCTTCTCTGCACAGTTCTGTGCAGAACAGCCGGGTGCTGCAGCACAGCCCGAGCAGCCTGAAGTGAAAGCGTGAAATGCAAAGCGGTGCTTTCAAAAATACCTCTCAAAGCAGTGCAATGGGAAAAGCACGAGCTGCCCTGACACTCACATGGTGCCCCCCCTGCACACATGAGTGGCGCTGGAAACTGTAAACAACAAAGCACATTTCTGCAGGTGAACCAGAAAGGATCGGGTTCTGGATGGCTTAGGCAGTGAAGAAAGAAGTGGTTGATGAAAAAAAAACATATTTCTCTGCTTTTACCGTGCAGTGTGTCTCCTGCTCAGGCCCTGCTTGCCCTGGAGCTGCCACTGGCTGTATCCTGAGATGGTGCCAGCTGCACACAACACAAAAACCAAAGGGTAATGTTTCTGAAGGAGCTCACTGCTGCTTACCCCTGTGCTGAGCCCCCCAGCAGCCAAGAGAGCAGGAAACACAAGACAAACCTCTACGTCCCAGATCTCTTTTGCTTTTCACCTTTGCAGTGAATGCTCCTCCATGGACGGACCCTGCTGTCCTCCAGGCTGACAACTTATATAACCACAGCCCCCGGGCTCCCCTGGTTAATGCCTAATCCCTGCCCAATGGCTGTGCTGACCTGGAGTGTGTCTCCTAGAAAACACCCAGGCGCACTTAAACATTAAACACTTAAACATTTGCAGGGAAAGAAATGGCTTTAAACATTGACATGTTGCTTGATTAGCAAATTACTCCCCTTTTAAAAAGTGCATTTTTTTTTTCTCCCGTTGGACTTGATCAGCTTCAAATATGAACTGCTGAGGTTCTATCACTTTAATCTGCAAGACAGTAGAGCTCTGTTAGCAAACTTTTCATGAAGATACTCCCAGGTTTCAATAAGAATACCCTGCAACCTTCGCTTTAGCTCAGGCAAGCAGACTGAGCTCTCTGATGCCTTGTTACAGAGCACATCTCCCAATCCTTTAATCATCTCTTTGGTTTTTCTCTAAGCTTGAACCCACTGTCCAATTCTGCAGCTTTTTTTGGTGAGGTGCAGACAGCATAGCATGGGGCTCCAGCACTGTCTGCACAAACACCAGACACAAAAAGCAGCATAACATCCCTTCTCGTGCCCCACCACATCAGCTCCTTTGGTCACAGCAGCAGTCCTACAGGCGCTCCCCCTCAGCTGATTATCTGCCTCAGTTCCCTTAGGTTCATTTTTTGTTGTTTGTTTTTTAATTGAGTCACTGCTTCCCAGACTATAAGTTTGTTTTTCTTTTCCAGCACTGGGAGTATGAAAGGACAATGGCTTTGGGATGTCCATAGATAGAAACACACACACCCAGTGAGGAACGTGGCCCAGGGGGATGAATGCATGCGGTGTGCAGACCTGGACAGCTTTGTGCTGGGTGAGGGCAGGGATGAGCTGTGCCTCTCATCATTGCTGCTGTGTGCAGCAGGAGCTCTGAGAGCACAGAGGGGTCTGGTAAAGCTCATGTCACCCCAAAATGCCTCCCCAAGGCAGTGGGCAGATTTTTGGGCTGTAGAAGGAGATCTGGTTCCCAATTAGGCATCTCACCCACAGTGCAGAGTACTGCACAAACCTGCAGGAAGACAACGGCCCTGCCATAAATGTTTTGCACTGAAATGCAGGAAGGGAGGAGGTAGCAGTGTGGAAATAATGAGCAGAAAAGGAAGCATCGAGCACAGTGAGCGATCAGCCATGAGCACAGCCCGCCCCGTGTTTGCCCATGCAAGAAACAGGATCCAGGTGACAAAACTGAACACATTTTTGGGTTCAACAGATGAACCATCATTGTAACATCCCCGGGAACCCAATTTCAATGGTATGCTTTCTTCAGCAGCATGGCATAAGCCAAAGCAGATGAAGGGGCACTGTGCGGGCTGCGAGCAGTGCCTGCGGTGTGTCAGCAGTGCTTCCTGTGCCAGCACACATTGCTGCTCAGGGTGGAGGGGTGGAGCACAGCGTGCCCCACACGGGGCTTTTCCACTGCCCTAGCACGTGTGCAGAGAGGTGAGGCTTTCCTCCTCACACAGGAAACATATCCTGCCTGCGTGGAGTGAAGCACTGCCGCCCAGGCCGCTATGAGCTGCTTCTCTAAAGTATTTTGTTCTGCATATCCTGCTACTGGAGCTCCACCAGCCCGTGCATTTTGGTAGAACTGAGTATTGTAGGAGCCAACCCCATCCCGGAGAAACCCTGGGAACACGGCTGCAGGGCTGATGCCACTAATGCTGACGAGCACCCTGCTGCCCACACTCTGCCTGTCCTCTGCAGAAACTTCCTCCTCCCACTGCCACAGTGCTCCCCATCCCACCTGCCCAAGGGACACCAACCCCAGGTTCACCACTCCAAAGCTGAAATGAAGGTAAATCTGTTGTGAGATCAGCCA
Source organism: Odontophorus gujanensis (assembly GCA_013399175.1). NCBI lineage: Eukaryota > Metazoa > Chordata > Aves > Galliformes > Odontophoridae > Odontophorus > Odontophorus gujanensis. The sequence goes on from VXAB01001183.1 coordinate 993,740, forward strand.
GAGAGCAGGATTGAACAGTCTGGAGGAAGGCTTTGGGAAGGAGCAACCATGGATATCCCAGATGGCTAAGCTTGCTGTCACAGCCTGGTCCTACCTTCCCTTACCTGTGCAATATCATCATCTTCACAGCAAGAGGAACAAAGGAGACTTCACTGTTAGGGCAGCTTGGGGGAACAAAGGAAGACTTTTGAAAGTGGGGCCATAATGAGTATGTTGCATTCATGTGCACTTGGCTTCGCAGCTGCGCAGCTGAGAGCTATGGGGAAGTGGCATGGGCTGCTTCGGGTGCTCAGCACTCCTGCTCACACAGCAGACATCCATGCTGGAGCTGCAGGAGCTGCCAAGCACAGGAGAGCAGGAAAGAAGCACCAGGAATTGCTCTGCAGATTAACTGTAACTTGAGGTCCAAGCCCTGCAGGCCTGGGGTGAGCTGCTGCAAAATGACTTTTGCTGGAGAGGTGGTGACATGGAGGAAAAGGAGGAAAATTTCTGGTCACCTCCCAGGGATCTGGAGTTCTGCATCAGCTGCATAACCTGGGAAAGCCATGTTAACTTACTGGGCCCTGTGATAATGCTTCACCCTCTTACTCCAAAAAATCATTTAAGTCATGGTCAGAAACCATCCTGGCCCAGTGAGCACCTCAGCAGGCTGACATCCTGGGTACATAGCAGCACATTTCTGGTGTCTGTTGCCTCACAGCAATAGAAGGGTACACACTGCTGGCCAGCAATGGATTTTGGTAAAGCAGACCAATTCCAGGGTACAAAAGGACTGTTCTACTTTTGCCCCAGAAGCACAGGATTAACATCTCCTGTGTCACAGGATGCACCTCATCAACCCTCTCCCCACATACTGTAAGATGTACTTGGAATTGCAACCACCACAGTCAGGAGGTTCTTTGCATGAGCAAATCAACACAGCCAAGACGAGCGGAGCTGTGCTGCTGCCCTCCACAGCCACAGCCATTAATAACCATGAAATTACCCTTCCCAACAACAACAACAAAAAAAAGGAAGCCAAATTGCACCACTCCTGAAGCTGTCTGTCTGCATCTGCACTCTGCGTTTGCTGCCATCCCATGAAGGCTGAGCTCCAGGCATCTACATGTCTGCTTATCAGCAATGTCGTTGTTTTGGTATTTATTTCTTGTAGAATGACTTAATTTATTTCTGACCAAAGAAGAAGGCTGCTAAAGGAAGCTGCATTTCCAATATAGCTGAGAAATTTACAGCAAGTTTGTGAGCAAGCTCCTTTGCTGACAGTCAAAGCACTTCTTGGGAGATAACATCATACAGAATGGTGTTAGGAGCTGGGTAATTAGCAATGTTCCAAAAGCGATCTTCCTCACGCAACGACGGTGCTTGTTTGTTAACAAAATTATTATTGTGATATCAGGATGTTGAGCTTTGCTCGAGATCCAGGTCAGAAAATGGAAGGTTTTTCCATATTCCTCGGGCTTCATTAATTGCAGTGACAGACACCAACACAGCGGGCGGTCTCTGCTGGCAGTGACCAACCCCGGACAACAACTGCCATCGTGCAAAGCATGGGTGTGAGGCAGGAGGGGTGCAGGGCAGAAGGGTTGCTGGGGTGCAGCCCATCCTAATTGCAGGAAACGGCTGTGATCTGAGGCCAAGGCCACAACCCCCGCGGAAAGCAGCAGATGGTGAAGAGGCCAAGCTCTGCTGCTGGCAGCATCCCTACCGGCAAACAAACCGGCCCCTTTCCCAGACCAGAGAGCGGCAGGGTTCCAGCACGTGCTCCTTTTCCTCCCCATTCCCTTCCAGGCCCTGCAACCCACGGCGATTTCCAGCCAAAGCCGCGCAGCCCTGCTCAGGTAGGATGCGGATGGCGTTGGCACAGTGTTTCCAGCAGCATCCTCGGCCGCGAAGTTCAACAGAAAGAGATGCATCTCGCTCGCAGGCGACCCCGCGCAGGGGAAGGGCCGCTTCGCTCACCATTTTGCCATCACCCCACGCCCAGCGCTGACCCCGCGGCCGCCTGCTCTCCCTC
>VXAB01001183.1:995785-1032532 GCA_013399175.1 Odontophorus gujanensis
CCGGCCCCGCGGAGCATCGCCGTCCCCGGCTGCCATTGCCGCTCGCAGCGGGGCCTACAGCGCCCGCCGGGCGCGGGGCGAGGAGATTCGTGCTATTTTTCTATTTCTTTCTATTTATTTATTTATTTTTTTTGCTATTTTTTGCAATTCTCCCCTCCTCCAGCGCCTTGCAATAAACGCTGCAGGTAGCCCTGAGCATGATGGGATACATCCTGCACATCCCGGCTCCGCCGGGCCTCCCTCCCTACCCCTACCCGGGGAGGCAGCACCTGCCCCGGCGGGGATACCCCCGCTCCGCCGTAGCCCCGGGCGGTACCGTGGAGCGCAGCCCCCGCGCCGCTCACCTGGCGCTGGGTTCGGGGCGGAGATGCTCGGATGCTCCCGCACAAAGAGCAGGAAATGGCTGCAGCAAGTGCACTTCCGCGGCTCTCCGCCGGCCCCTCCGCGAGGCGGCGGCGGCGGCGGCGATGGTGGTGGTGGCGGCGGGGGGAGAGCCCCGGCCCCCGCCGCGGGAAGGGCTGGAGCCGCGCGCTCCTCCTCCGGGGGATGCGTGGGGCCGCATCCCCGCCCCTCCGCCGGGGACGGCCCGGAGTGGGGGGGCAGGAGGGGTATCGCAGCCCGCCCCCCCCCCGGGAGCCCCGGCGCTGGAGGGGTACGGTAGGGACCACGGGAAGGCAGAGCACGGCCGGGATTCGCCGTCGCGAAGCTGCGGGGGTTCGGGTTGCAGGCTCTCCGTCCCTCGCGGTGCTGTAGCGCCGTTAGATTTTACCTACCGTGTGCTGCCAGCCTGGTGCGTAGCCGTGCTTGGGAAGTCTGAGCGTGTAAGGGACGTAAAGCAAGAGGCAGTCAGTGCCTTGTCTTGGAGCTCCGAGCCTTGTCTGAGTCAGCTCTGCATCCAGATCTTCCTTTCGGCGTTTTGGGCATCTGGCGTTTCTTCACAAGAAGGACGAGTTTCCTTCTTCGGATCTCAGACTGGATCTCTTACAGCCTCCAGAGCAGCAACTCCCCGTGGTCATTGACACAAGCTTTGGTCATTTCTCGGCAGTGCTCTAAACTCCTGCTGCTGCCTCTAGAAAGACACCGATGGATACCAAAGGACCACTGAAGGTCTTGAAATATCAATATGTAATGTCTAGATGCATTTCCTTAGCTGCCCTGGCAGCACGCCTTTCCTGAGCATCGTTCTATGCTCACATGGGCTGCCACCTGCCCCCTGGATCACAGGAGCCCCTCCTGGGGCTGAGCTTGCTGTGGACTCAGGCTCCCTGTGGGTGCTGGCTCTGCAGGAAAGCTTGGACACCATGGCTACCTTATAGCTCTGCTGCTGTCAGCTGAATGGACGCAGTGGGCTGAGGGCACCAAGGTCTGCAAGCTACTAAGCTAATAATGCGAGCATTATTATTGCAGATCCAAGAGATCCAACGGCTAACATTGTTCTGAGACTGCAGGTGAAATAATGTCAGTTCAACAGATCCACAGCAGAGAAAATTGCTGTTTTTATTACTATTTTTTTTTTAAACTGTTTAACCTGCTCCCATTATCAGCCAGGCTCATGGCGATGGGAATTCCGTGATGTCATGATGTTATTTTAATTTTCTACTCTGTGCTCTCTTAGATCAGTGAATAACTCATGAGCTTCCTTGCATTCATCTCCTAGATCTCTGCTGGGCAGAAGAACTGGCAGTGAGGGGCAGGCCCCGCACCACTGTGGATATCTACATGTTATATGGACTTACCACTGTGCATTTATCACATTATGGCACTGTCCTTTTGAGATTCTTGAAGTCTCTCATAAATATGAGTAGGGAAATACCTTTGGGATATCTTGGATATTAGTAACCCTGTTTTAGTTGAACCCAGAGAGCTTGAAGCCACGACACTTGACATTTAGACTTGGAAATCTGTGCATCCATATGGCAAATTCCCCAATTTGCTGAGATTATGAATACTTCCTAACCCCAATGAACCCAGCATGTCACATAACCCCAGAACAAAGGGGAACGGAGATGTTTCAGAAAGCTGGCTTGCTTCTTGGTGGGAAGGATGGGAAAGGGCAGGCTGTTCAATTATAGAAGCACATGAGTGGTTTTTGCATTGTTGCTAAAGTACAGTGAAAACCACAGATGGGACAAAGTAATTTCATTGTTTGTAAAAATACATACTGTGTACATAGAAATACAGCTAAAGAAGAGCAAACATACGACATATTATTTTGTGCAGCACTCCCTAGCTAATAAATATTACTTTTATCGCATCAAACATAAATATAATTTCAGAAACGTTTCCTAGAAGAGCAATAGTGCTGCTACCTAATAGCAGCTTCCTCAGTCTCGTTGGATTCCTGGTTGCTCCCAGTGAGCCAGAAGCTTGCCTTTGTGTGGATAGCCCTGCCCCAGGCTGCGTGCCTGTGCTTGGGGAAAATCCATTCCAGAGTGCCCTGCGGTGCTTTGGATTGTCTGAGTGGAGCAGGGGAGAGAATGGGGTTACAGCCAGCTGGCCTCACACTTAGTTGTAAGCGTGCAGTTCAACACGTGTAGGGTTACTGGAAACTTCACTGCCCAAATGCCAAATTTAGCACCATGGGGACATGACAACAGGCTAACTTGGACTGAAAGGATGAGAGAGAGAAACTTAGCTTAACTTCACCATAGGCAAAAATTCAAAGATGTTTTACAGATGCTCATTTTGCACATATTGGTCCAGACTACTGAGAGATTTCTGTGGAAGTCCTGGCTTGAAGGTGGCACTCTGACCCTGAGCTTTGGATTGACATTCTCTGATCTGAATGTTAGGATTCACCTTGCCTGGGACAGTCACTCCGGATGGCATTAGTAGGAGTAAAACACAGTAAATAACGTGGAAATAAAGCAAAGTTGGAAGATCTATATGGCAGGAACCATGTCTTGCCTGTATCTATAAACCTGAACAGATTCTGACTCCTAAAAGCTACCCTAGAACCATGGATCTGGCACCAAACCTCCTTCTATGAAGAAACAGTTTGACACAGGATATGTGACATCATGGGATTACAGTATTTCCTTGTTCCATTTGTGTTGGCAAACATCTTTGAACTTGACTTCTGTAACAACATGAGGAATTGCTGCTAGAAGTTTCAACCTCAATGTTTTTGTAAGCTGCTGTCACATAATGTTTACCCACATCCTAGCTTGACCAAACACAGAAACATCACAAACACATTTCACAAATATGCACATCTTATCTGTGAGTCCTTTTGACTTCCCTGGTTATTGTTAATGCTTAGCAGAAAGTCCTGATCCCATTTACAAATACTGCAGGACACTGACACCCACACTTCTGGCTCAGTGGTCAGTTACATCAGGTCAGAGTCTGTCCTGCAGTGAAGATGTAGATGCTAACTGAAGTACCAACAGATGGATGTTGCTCAGACCTTCTTCTGCTCTCACTGCATGTGTGGAGCTCCTGGAGCACCCAGGCAGTCTGTTTGCGTAAGACTTCCTTTGATCATTCCCCAGAGGATTCACCAGTTTGTTCGCAGAAGAGATGGAAAAGTCTTTACTTGTGATGATTAAGTTACTCTTTGAAGTAAGAGAAAACTTCTCATTAGCACTGCTGCACTGATCACACACACTGTATGTTTCCTCCTCATGGCACACTCCTTTGGGAATAGGTTCCTCTGCCTCTCCCTGACGTGGGATCCTGTCTGCTCCTGGACTGGAGGCACACTCTCTCTGCCCTGCCCTGCCATGTCTTCCACGCTCAGCTAGAGGAAGTCGGTGGAGGTTATTTATTTATCTTCTGATTTAGAAAGACTGAAGAAAAATATTAATAGAAACTTTCAGTTTTGACTTTTTTTCCCCCCAGAACGTCTAGACATGCATCAGAGTCCCGTTTTCCCACTCAGTCTACAAATCTGAGAGAATTTCAAGACTCTTTAATACACTGCTTTTGCTCTTCTGTGTTTACAAACTGCAGACACCTCTTCAGGTTTTGGGGCATCAGAATCCTGCTTCTGTTAAGCCACAGTTTCAGAGGAAGTCGTGCAATGGGACCTTTAAACAGAAATGCAGTCACTAAATCCATCCTGTTCTTTTGTATCCCAGGCTTATTCCTGTTCAGAGCTTTCAGGTCCAGCCCACTCTGAATTAGAGAGCCATGGAAATGTCTAAGTGCTCCTCCTTAGTCAAAGATAGGATTTTTTTCCCCAGGGGAGACCTTCATTTGGGAGTTTGCAGAACTGGAACAGCAATGCTAGATCTCATAGTTTTGAGGCTGCATCTTCATGAGAAGTACACTTGCTGCGTTGCAGGAATCTGCTCATTTGCTGGTTCATGTGTAAGATGCAAACAACATTCTTGGCCAAGCCAAACCCCATGTCTGCCTGCGCTCTGGAAGACCTGGGAATATCTTGTCTGTCTGGAAGTACAGGCCCCTGCCCTCTGCTTCTCCTCAGGCATACAGTAAGTTTCTGTGGTGGAAGGATTCATGTTAATGCTTTGTGCAGGGAAAATCCAGCCATCTGCCCTCTCAGGATTCTCTTAGTTTCATGTAGCGGCCAGTGCCATGATTACAGATCAAACTCAGAGATTTCACTCAGCTGATAAAGCAGAAGAGAAAAGGATGGGCGGTCTTCTTTCCTCTGAGCAAAGGAGAGAGAAAATATTAATGCCAGCATGGGAGGTATGGTGAGGTTAGAAAGGAAAACCTTGTGAAGAAACTGAGTTTTAACAAAAACAAAATACATTCTTATAAAGAAAATGCCAATGGAAGAATGATGTTCCTTCTGTACCATGCTGCTTCTCTGCTAACAGGGAATGTTCCCCAGAGGACACTAAGTACTTTGTAATGGGTTGGCTGTCATTTTTACCATCCATGTTAAAACTGAGCACCACTGATTCGTAGCTTTCTTAGGAAGCAAACTGCTGAATTAGCTTGAGTTAGGTGTGCTACACAGACTTCTCAGTGGTATCAATGCATGCTATAGAGACAGCAGCTTAAATAAAAGGCAAAGACCCTAAGGTTTAACTCATCTTGCTCACACAGATAATAGCTACAAAGTGCCTCATCTCCAGCACCGTATCTCGTATTAGTATGTGAGGTGTAAACTCTCTCCTAAGTGCCAAAGGGGAGAGAGTTCTTGTTGGGAAGCGGGGCTTTCCCAGTGAAATACTAACCATGCTCCAGCAGTGGCTCATCACCTCATAAATAGCCTTGGAGGCCAACTTGGGCTTGTAGAGCCGAAACCCTGCATTGATTTCTTCCACCACTTCTCCATTGGTGCGATTCTCGTAGGGCATTTTGCCTTCACTGAAGACCTCCCACATCAGCACTCCTAAAGTAAACAAATGGGAACAATTACAAAATGCAAATGACATTCTCAGCAGGCCCACAGCCTCCTTCCACCTGCTTGTCTTTGTAGCTTGGTGTTGGTGACTGTTACTTGAAAAAGCATTCTCGCTCAGATATGAAGCACACATCTGAAAAATCAGGGCCTAACACAGCTCTACAGTGCAATCATGGTTGAATTTCAAAGAATAGCAGCACATATTTTCTCTTTTCCTGAACACTCATATAGTTTCCTAAGATTACTGTACAGAGCAGTACAGAAACTTGTGCTCATCCAGTGCAGTAGAAGAGGGGCAAAGACAAAATGTCTGTAGGCATTGGGCAGAGTTGCCGATCAGATCAGAAAAGGTCTGCAGATAAAGTGAATACAAGTTCTGGTGTTATTACTAGGTTTGCTTTCTTTGCTTATCTGGTGTGAAACTGCATTCACATTGTAAAGAAAGGAGGGACAGACAGACAGACTGATCTGACATAAAGCTGGACAACTCTGCAGTCAGCTTTGCTAAAGAATGCTTGCTTTCTAGCTTCTAATTCTTCAAACAGGGAGCTGCAATGAGATGCAGCTCCTCGCCACTGATGCTGGCTCTGCTGAACACCAAGCAGTTATACTGCCCAGTGTGCAGATTCCCAACACTGGGAATTTCTCCCACTCATTTTGTTCTCCTGGGCACAGCAGGACTTCAGGCCTGGCAGAAGGGATGAATGCACTGCAGAGAAGCGGAGCAGAAAGCTTCTCACAGTCATGAGACCATGACATGACAGAGGAATCCTCTTATGCAAACCCCACTGGAGGGGCAGATAATGAGTCTGACAGATGTACTGCATAGGTGCCTGCAGATTTCATGGAGGGCTGACTGATGCACACAGCTCACAGCTATTTCACTCAGCCCTGACACTGGTGTGAGCCAACTCCACCCAGCTTGGCTGGGCTGTAAAGCAAACTGAGCATACTTTTTGGAGGAATTTGGCTCTTACAGGAGCCCTAAGTGTGAATTGCTATTCAGGCAGTTCCTGATTTGTGAAGCAGATGAGCATTCTTAGCAAGGTATCTTCTCATCCCACGTCACTGACGCTTTGCTGTGAGGTGTCAGAGCTGGCCCCACTGGCAGCATTGCCCCTTGTTGTTATGTGGGAAGTGCTGACAGCCTCAACCATGTGCCAGGGGACACAGAAGAGAAGCAGTGCTTTGGAATCATTTCTCGGTTGGCTTCTCAAAGGAGTTGTGTGGGTATGAGAACCCAGCTCCTGCCATGCTGCTCCTACCCACCCCAGAGGGACGCATCACTTCACCCAGCATCGACCACACACAGCTCCCAGGAAGGGCAGAGGGAAGCACAGAGCTCACAAGCACAGACTAGCCAAGGGTATAATCCTGCATTATTTACTGCGAGGCACGGAGCTGAGTGGCACCTCATTGACTGTGTGCTGTGCTCCACACACTGCACCGATTCATTCTGTACTGCCACTATTTGCATGTTAGCTGGACATGGGCCAGCCACATCAGTGTGCCAGATCAACAGGCCAGGGAATAGCCTTTGTTATCTCCAGTGCCAATGGCTATGGGGAAAAAAACATACAGCAGCTTTCTTATCTATGAGGATCCAGAACGGAGATCGAAGAACAGATGCAAATCATAAAACAATGCATTGGGGAAAGGGAAATTAGGTGAGAAAAGGTCAGCACTGAAATAATATTTTCAGATCAACAAAAAGCAAATGGAGTCAGTAAAACAAACTTTGAGAGGCAGAGGGTTTGAATGAAGCTTCACTGCTTTGGGCTGGCGATCAGAGAGATGAAATGCCTAAATGTCTGTCCTTTCTTCTTACAAACCTTCTGACTCTCCTACATTTTCTTGGTCTCTCATTCTGGAGCATCATAAAATAGAAACTGTTTCTTGGTATTATATCACATTGTACAGGTACAATACATTATATTGGCAGTATATGGAGTGATTCAAAGTGTGTAGGTGGTTAGCTGTTCCTTCCTTACTTTAACTTAGATAATTTAGGCTTGCTTTTCCAAGCTACTATTCAGGCAAAACACCCTTAGAACCCTGAAGATAACAGTGTTCAGAACATTTTACTTCAGCACTGAGCCCCAAGGTTTTTCTGAGCTGATATATGATCTTTTTTTTTTTCCATTCTGATGAGTTTTTCTTACCAAATGACCAAACATCTGATTTGGTGCTGTAGTTACTGTAGGAGAAAACCTCTGGGGCAGACCATTTAACTGGAAACTTGGTTCCTGTAGAGCTGGTATACTGATCATCAAGGACAATCCTGGAAAAGAAAAAGAAGGGAGCACGCTGAGCAACACCAGTACCTCACCACAGCCCCATGTGTGCAGCCCCTATGGTATTACCTTGACATCCCAAAGTCAGACACTTTGACCACGTGAGATTCCCCCACCAGGCAGTTCCTAGCAGCCTACAAAAAAAGAAAAGGCAGAAAGTCAGTGCAGAATATCACTGCCACTTCATTGCTTTTATCCTGTTTTACACACTGCTTCAAAATAGGAGAATCAGAGTGATATCCTACTATACAAAGAAGATGAGAACTTTAAGTCCTAATGTTCTGTGTACATTTTACACCCAGTGTGCTTTTGTTGCCAGCAAAGTCATTCAGCCATTGGTCTGATGCATGCCTTTGCTGCCCAGAAGGGCAGAGAAGGACTGAAATATCCACAGCCACTCACAGTCCCTTCTCCTGCAGTAAAATGGCAGCAGTGAATGAGACAGCTTACTGCATGCTGTAATTAAAACTATTTTATCAGCAGTGCATGTTGTTTAAGGCTATGTAAGAACAAGTCTTTTTGGTATCTTCGCTGTTTTAGACATAAAGAGCAGTCAGCTTCTGTGAGCTGTGGGGAATAAAAAAAGTCCATGGAGACAAAGAGATGAACTTTATGTTCTTGTTTCTTCTCTTCCAAACACAACAAGGGGAAACAGATTTATCAGTGTTCCAGCGGATGATTTTTCTTTCTAAAGCATTGGTGCTGCTTCTGCAAAAAGAGGAGATACTTGTTCCTCTGCCAATGGACAGGCAGCAGAAGTGTGAAAGCTGGAATTAATGAAGAGAGAGTCCAGTTGGAGTGGAGAAGAAGTCTGCATGGAAGCAACATACCAGGTCTCTGTGGATGACAGAATTTTGTTCCAGATAAGCCATTCCTTCACACACATCTAGGCACATTCCCAGGAGGGTTTCTTTTGAAAAACTGCCCCTCTGGCTCCTGAGGTAGTCAGACAAGCAGCCGTGCTCCATGAACTCGAACACCAAGCATATGGGAGTGTTCTCAAAGCACACTCCATAAAGCTGGACTAGTTTGGGGTGAGACAGCTTCCTGTGGGACAAGGAGAGGAGGTGGAAAAAGATGTTGAAGCCTGCTCAGTCCTTTCTGTCCTGAAATTGTGCTTACTGAAAGTGACCAGTTTTGTCACTCTGTTGCACTCTTTTCTCTGCAAAGACCAACTATGAACACAGCAAAGAGAAAATATGTAGACCAGGTCTAACTTCAAGCTGCTTAGCATTAAGTATATCTCATTTCAATGGTAATCATCACCAAAAGACATTTCTGCATTCCAAGTCATCCAATCAAACAACAAAAAAAGTTTATTCCTACTTTGGAGAGAAATGTAAAAAATACAAATAAAGGCCGTAAGATCAGATACAAATATATGTAGCTGTACAAGCAAACAAAAAATGTAAGCTTTTAAAATAAAATTTCCTTCAAATTTTGAGATGTCTTAATCTAATTATGTCAAAAACACTTGTCTCTCTAAAGTGCACTAGGAATGAACCCTGCCTTCTAGAGCAGTAGAAATCTAGAAGAAAATTCTGGGTATTGATAGACTTACAAGCAGAGTAATTCATCTACTCTTTGAAATGCCTTCCCTTGTAACTACAGAGCTCACAGATCTCTCTATACTATTTAGCTAGATAGTAAATAATGCAAAATTAAATTCCCCATTCATATTCCTGAACATTATCACAATGCTTTGGCTCAGTCTACTGAGTATGGGGTCTGATTTTTGTGGTGAATCTACTACTTACATCAAGACCTTAGCCTCCTCAATGAAATCCTCTTCAGACATCGCTCCTTCACGAATGGTCTTTATGGCTACTTTTGTCTTCTCCAGCCAATAGCCAAGGTAAACCACCCCAAACTGACCACTGCCAATTTCCTGCACACGGGTGAGTTCAGAGGGATTGATGACCAATTTTCCTGTTGATTGTAAGAGAAAGCGTAAGAATCTAGTGGTAAAATGTCAAAGAAAAAGCTTTTGTGGGTTAAATATTAATATAGGGCTCTGAGTGAGAGTTTCTGATTCTGACTTCAATCATCTGTGTGACTTTTGGTGGCTCAATTCACTAGTCCAAGCTGCAGTTTATGTTTCAGATAGGAATAACAGCATTCCCATTTTTTCCTCTATTTCTCTTGACTATCTAGCTCTTCAGGGAGCTTTGTTTCTAACACATATATATATACACTATGCACATGTTTCTCAGTTATCTTGATGTTCCCAAGAATTACAGTAATGTTTGGATTGGTGCAAGATCTGAAGAAAACTATTACAGTGATGGTCACTACAATGGAGAATTCTCCATTGTCCATGGTGATATTCGGGTTCACCCAGATAACCAAGGAGGTGTGTGAATTCCCATATGGTGAAGAGAGTAACTCCATACCGTAGCTCAGCCCTGCAGTGATTGGGGCCTTTTTCTTCCAAGAAGACACTGCATACCGCAAACGAGTAACAAGTCCTGAATAACAGAAGGAAAGATGGGTTCCAGTTATTGGCACAGTTATGGGAAGTGTGGCTGTTCTTCTCCCGTGAAGGGAGTCAGGATACTGGAAGCAGATTTATTGTACTGAGTTCTCAGCTCCACTTGAGGGCAGCTGAATCTCTATTCAGTGTGATTTCCTGCCTGCTCAAAGGAAACCAATTCTGAACAGTTTCAGCTTATTTTTCATTCTTGCTCTGTCAGCAAGCATGAGCCTATATTAACTGATGAAATTCCAAATTACACATTCATATTTTTGAAGCCCACCGTTTCTCTTGGTACTCTGAGCTGTAGTCTTTGATGACTCCCATGTTTGGCTATGGATCTTGGTCACGCCCCTACTTTGTGTCAGCTCAAGGCCCAAGGATATGCCACCTCCAGGGCAAGAACGCACTGCAGTTTATCTCAAGCAGATAGCTTGTCTGGCACTTGCTGACACACTCCCATGGACTCCTGAGAATAAAAGGGCTCTCTATTGTTTGTCTGTATGACATCTGCATTGGTCATACTCAGAAGGATCACCAGAATGAAGATGTTGGAAGCTTAGCCAAGATACTCATTTTACAGCCGTCCAAATGCCAGGGTAACATCTCATTGCAAGGATATAGGGATTGAGAGCCTTCCTTCCTTCAGGACAGTCACCTGGCTGCATGGTGAAATAGCAACTTCCTCTAGCTGGCATCAGCATTCACTTACCTGCTGCATTATGCTGGTGGTAATTGATGAGTTCAGGGATGCAGTTGAAGACGTGTTTTTCTGCCAAATAATATCGCTTGGGAAAGTCAGTTGTCTCATTGATGTGGTAATGTTTTATAACAGGATTGTTATCCGTGCTGAAAAAGATGAAGTTTTCTTTGAGACAAACTAGGTTACAGCAAAAGGATAGGAATCTGGAGCATAGATGGAAGAGGAGAGAGCAAAGAAATGGGTCAATCTTCCTTACAATGAATGGGAGAGGAGCAAAGAGAGCTGCAATTGCTAGTGAAAACTGTACTTCTGTGTTTTCCCTCTCACTGGTAGATAGTCTTAACTCTAGAAAGGCTGAGGTTTCTAGGTAAGAATGAGTTTGAGTACTGTTCCTCTGCCTCTTTCTGGAACAGAACTTTCTGCCCCATGACAGAAACCCTCTCACTGGTCCTGTATTATCCACTTCTGATGAGTCCAGCACATAGCCTGTGTTGATCCTACGGGCACTTCAGTTGGGGAGGAAATTTCAACAAAATTACAACCCTGGTGATGTCTAAGGGACTATTTATAGGCACTGATTTAGATGCAGGGTGAAGTGGAGCCTTTAATATGCTTTGCTCTGCGAACGGCAGCTAACTCTTCTGCCTTTTTTGGAAGCGTTTTTCTCTATCATTTTAATGAGCCTTCTGCTCTATCTTCATGATGCCAAAGCAGCTACAGAGATTACCCTCTCATAGAAACCATTGCATTGATGTAATGGATGTGAAAAGCTGCTGAGCTCAGCTGTACCTCAATGCTTTGGTGAAAACAGAGACGGTGTACATGCCAGGCTGCCTCGAATCTCTCACCATGAAGGCACCTTCCCTACCCTGTAACGAGATCAGAGGAGAGAAAACTGGTTAGAGACATCACAGAAAAAGAAGCAGCTTGAGGGCAAAGCTCTGCTCATTTCAGCCCCATCTACTGCTCAGACATGAGGATTTACTAAAGATGTTGGAAAAAAAGGAGCTCTCAGCCACTCCATGCTCTGCCCCAGTGTATACCCAGGAAATGCAGGTACACCCAGCTGATCTCTCCTGGGTGGCATGTATTTTTAGCTTGATTTCCTGAGGAAATGGGACTTATGCAATCATGTTGAGTATGTGTGGGTGCAGACACACGTGAATGCACGTTTCTGTTCCTCCAAGATTCTCCTCTAGAAATCTTGATTGCTTTCAACCTTATCTGGCTGGTGATCTTCATTTCAGACAAATTCAATGAAAATGGGCAGCTGAGCAGCAAGGCAAACCCTGCTGAGTGCCTTCTGCAGGGAGAGCAGCTACAGGATGAAGGTACTATTTTACTTATTCAACACCTGAGAATCCATGAAGCATATGAGATACAATTTACCAATGTGCCAGAAATGGGAAAAGCTTAGACAAGATCCTGTGTGCTCAGAGGTACGCTGGCTAACCAATATCTAAATATAACTGCTTAGGAAAGCAGGCTTCTTCCACTGAAGCCCTCACAGAACAATTTTCCTTTCTAATTTTTTCACTGTAATTGTTTTCTACTCATTTGAAAGCTAAAATGTTCCATAGGCCTGTAGGGCCAAACGCTAACAAATCAGATAGCAGGGGGGAAAGTTTAATATAACAGTTTGGATGCAATGTGCTGTGCTGACCTGTACAATGATAATAAAAAACATAGGTTTTTTTTTTTTTTAAGTTTGCAGACAAAGATGCTTTTATATCTGGCACTTTAAATGCTTGATTATTTTTGCTTTGCTTTACCTGATGGAATCTCTCTACTTCTATGTGCCCTCTCTCATTTTCTATATCTAAAAAAACCCCAACAGACTTCCTTCATTTCAACTCTGCTCATATTGACAGCAGACACAGAGCAACCTGTGACTAGCTTTTGTCTAACAAAGCTGGAAGGATCTTTATCAGCTTTACCAGACAAATCCCACCCACAACACGTGGTGCAAGGCTGAGCCATCAAGTGCAGCTTGTCTCAGCCTCCTGCTGGTGCAGGTAGAGGAGAGTTTGGGGTAGCATCCTGCTGATCTGCCTTCAGCATTGTTCTATTCCCTCTCACGTGGGAGCAAGGCTGATCAGAGACCACTCCTGTGCTTGGCCGTGTCTGCAGGGAGCTGTGAGGGATGGGAGGTTTTGAACCAGAAGTGTCTGCAGCCAAACAGGGGTAGCAGCCACAGAAAAGCTGGGATGGAAGGACCAGAAGCGAAAATAAGTTCACTAAATCCTTCATGGTTTCATCATGTAGGAGTTCATACAAGATAAGAGATTATTTCAAACTGCACAGAAAAAAAAGCTCCTATTTTCATAAAATACTGTCATTCAGCACTTTATTTGGGTCTCCTGTTAGTGTAAGAGCTGACAGTGTAAAAAACTAACATTATGTTTGTGTGGAAAATTTGAACAAGTGTATTCTTTCTATTTGCATGACAATCTTCACTGGAAAACTCTGTGTCTATTGAAAGATTAGAGATGCATGCACACACAAACACACACAGAACTAAGCGTAACCCCAGCCCATACTTTTGGCTTTCAACCAAAATACTCCAGTACAAGATTAGTTTGATCTTCAGAGAACTACTGGCATTCGCAAGTCTCCTGCAGGGTCGTGACGAGCTACAACCTGACTTTTCAGCCAACATTGTTCTAAAAAGGCATTTTCCATCATCCCACTGCTCTGGGCGAGGGTGGCACAGCTCGCTGCCCACCCCTGGCTGCTGTGGTGTTGGGGGCTGCTAGCACCTGGATCCTTGCCAGCCCCATGCCATGCATGACCCAGGGGCAGCAGCACAGCAGGAACCTGGGGCTCAGCTTGCCCTTGCACAAAGCAGCACTCACGGGCTGCTCCTCAGTTATCATGAATTATTATTATTGCCCATCTGACCTGTAGGTAAACACTGGCTTACCTCATCTCTGAGGAGCATTTCTGCTTTGCTTCTGCTGATGTTCTTATTGTACCATCTGAAAACAACAAAAGACAGCATGTCAGCATTTCTAGACTATTAAAGTTCCTGTTGAGAAGCCTCTGAGAGTCCCCAGCACAAGTGATAACACAGCGTGTGGTGGGGACCTTTGAGGTTCACAGCTTCTGTAATAAATCTAGCATTTAGAGTTACAACGAAAACATAGGAACAACTTACTCATATATTTGCAGGTTCTCGGGTGATTTTTCTGCCAGGTAGCTACTTGGCACATAGCCTTCATGCCTGTAAAAATGTGACACAGCATGTGTGAGCTACAGATTGGATTTCCTCTGCATCTGTGGGAGTCAGCCCTGAAAGATTTGTTGGCCAGAAGCCTTGTTCTTTGCATGATAGAAATGCTGGGTTTTAGGTGTTTTATAGGGTTCCTGGGAGAAGGAAACAACTGATATCCTCCCCAGCCCAGATAAACAAGGAGAATTGAGGAGAAATAATGCCTGGCCCCCATCACTGTTCATATTGAAGATCCTATCACTTAATTTTTGTGTGTTATCCCCACAGGGAACACACGAGTCTGTTCTGTTCATTCCAGTTTTCATAAGACTTTCCCAGTAAGTTTGACAGTAAGTATCAGTCTGAGCTAAGGATCACTCTTTAAAAAATTAACTTTTGGGTCCTTTTTCTTCAGCTGCTTAGATACAAGCAGCATCCAAGGGAAGGAGCCTTCTACCACTCTTACTCCTATGTATCAGAAGATACTCCACAAAAGTCGTCCTAGAGGCCAGCGTATATGCTAGAGGATGAGCAAATTGAATTTAGAAAGGATTTATAGATTTGATGTTGAAAACGGACTTACCCATTCTTATCTTGTATCAGCCACCAGTGTTCCTCAGAGCTGTCAATCACATGATATTCCTCATTGTATTGTAATGTCAACTCCTGTGGATTCTGGGCTTCATAGTCATATATGGCCATGACTAAGGTTTCCTTTGTGTTTAGCAAAGATTTCTGCACCAATTAGGAAAAAGGCTTATCATATTCATATTCATAAATGTCAATGGCATGCTCTCTGAAATGATATTCCCTTGATGACACTGGTGTGCTCTATACTCAGTCTGCTGGGCTCACTGCCTCCAGGTGAGGAAAGCACCCGAGGGTGCTTGTGAGGATACACTGGCAACATGACATTTTTAGCATTGTCAAGCAATGAATTTCATACCTAATTCCACATGCACAAAAAATAGTTATCTAGTTCTTCTTTCAGGCTTAGAGCAGAATTAACCCTGTCTGATCTGATTTTCCCAGATGTTTCCTAAACTCCCATTAAAAGACACCAGTGATAAAATCTCCTTGCTCTTCTTAGATGGACCTAACAACCACACTGCTTCTCACTTTGTATTGTGTCTTTTTCCATCCAGAAGTGGGTTTGGAAAACTGCCTATTCTGTTGCAGATATGAAAGCTTTTCTCATATCCACCCCCTTTCCCAGTTTCCCTCTCTATAGACTGAAAAAAACCCACCACCCTTGAAGCTTCCCTCACCACTGGAAAGCTATTTGTATCATCAAGTCATCTTTGAAGGACTGAACCCAGTGCAGTGGATTGCTGCTGATTTACAACATATGGGGGGAATGAAAAAAAAGAAAAAGAAAAAGGGAAGAGAAAAGGCCAGGGAATATTATCACAGTTAATACTTTGGGTCACTGCCCCGTGGAAATATGAACATTAATGAACATATTTCCACCACTGCTAGTGGAACATACAGGACACTAAGGACAGCGTTGCATGCCTTGCTGCACTCACCCGGTTATCTTCAGGAGTGGGAGGAAGAGGCTTCTTTGAGGCTGAAATGAAATCAAGAAAGCTCATTTCAATTAGATATGGACAAAATCTTACAGAAACAGAATAGCAAGCCCCAGTCGTTTAGAGTAAGATGTGCCATCAGCTACACCTGCACAGTGACTCCCAGCAACATAGCACGGGTTTGAAACTGATGTGCAGATTGTATAAAGAATCACACAAATACAAGGGGAAAAAAGTCTTGGGTAAAAAATGATTGACTTCCCTAACTGTCAGCACTTACGTGGCCATTGATACTATAGAGGAAATATGGGAAGGGCAAAATAGGACACATTGGAAAAGTGCAAATATATTTTAAAATTATTGTTATGGCTCATTGAAGGACCACAGCTGATCAAGTTCTTAGGTTTCAGTATCACTCCTCAGACAGAATGAAGCATTCCACAGAGGAAAATATTAATTCAAAACAAAGAGTAGCATGCATAATGAAAAATAAGCCAGAACAAGGAACATCCAAAGAAGTCAGCAGCATGTCTCTTGATCAAAATGTAACATGGTATTTTTTCATGTTCTTCATGAGATAGATAAAATCTTTTACTTTTTCTAGGAATAAATATTTTCAAGGTCAAGATGCTCTTAAAGAAATCTCATACCAGTTTTGGTGGGGTCATACTCTATACAGCCAACTGCCATCTTCTCTGTCTGAGCGCAGCATCGCCACTTGCCATCTATCCAGAAATCTGGATGATACTTTGAGACCAAACTGTTGTTGCTTCTGGTTTCTGGAAAGTGTTAGAGTAAGGGAAAAAAAGGAGGAAAATGTACATTTATTTGTATTAACATCATTATGGAAAGACTAATAGAACTGAACAGAAATAATCTGCACTAAAGAATTGTGTTTTTTTCAAACCATTATTCTTTGTGAATGTTATCAGCCCTCTCCATTTCTCTCTTCAAACTGTTAAACACCAAAAACCATAGAAAGAAGGTTTCAAAACCAGAAAGAATGCCTGGTACACAAGGTACAGGTGATTCTCATAACAAACTGCATCTCTGCAGCAGGTATATGCATAGGACAGACCCTGCTGCTTTGGCTCGGTATTAAGAAGGAGCTGTATGAGTTGGGATTCACCAACTCTAAACAGTTTTGCACACGCTGATGCCAGTTGTGAATCTTTGTATGAGCAATCAGAGGTCCTTCTGTTTGAAACTATTTGCCATAATATTCTTCCTGAAGAGACAAAAGTAAAATTAAAAATGTCTCCTGAGCTGTTTCTATTCGTTCAATTCAAATACAATCATTGCTGACCACTCAGATTGTCTCAACATACTGAACTAGAGGAGGTGGTAAAGCAGAATCTTGGTACACTCTAGAAGTGGAATAACTGATCGTAAGACTACATGCATGAGCTGAATAATCACTCAGGCTCAGTGTTTTCAGAATGAACTAAACAGCAGCTCACGTTACAAAGCAGGAGAAAGCTATGGGGGAAACGGTTCAATTTTCATGTAACTAAACAACCTCTTCCTTCTGCACACAGCGGTTAGTTATTGTACCTTCACTTCAGAATTGTCGTAATGAACCACAGAACAATTCAAGAGGTGAACAGGAAATGAAAGCTACCCACAGAAATGTTTCTTAATAATCATGATTCTCTAAGAAGGTTGTCATCTAAACAAAATAGCTACTAATCAGTGCTGAGAAATCTTCTACCCAAAAAATATTAAGAACTTAATTAGCCTAGGAGAATACATTATCTCTTCCTGGATAAGAAAATTCAAATTACAGTAATATATTAAGAGTTTATCCTAGAAAGTGGCAAAAATAAAACATTATATGTCCAAATTTTCCAAAACTTCTGAAAACACCCACAACATTTGCAAATGTATCTGATTCCATAGCTGCATTCCCAATTATTACTTTGCATGATTAGGATGTAAGATATCAACTCCTCTTGCTTGTTTTCTTGTCATTTTAGCTTTTGAGAAAAAAGTTCTGGGATAAGTAACTACAGTTAACAACAATGAGTTGGGGTTCTGTTACCTTCCTTCAGCGTAAAGACCCATCTCTGCCGGCTCTCACGATTGGGTGCAAACACATAGAGGATGTAGTTATCATGGACAATCTGGAGAGGGAAATAAAGATGGGAGCCAGACATTAGAAACGATCTCGGGTGTACTGGCATGGTGAAACATTTGAAAGAAATAGGCAGCAATCCCTGGATTGTTGATGCAAATCCATTCAAAATGGTGCTGTGAGTATGTGGGTTACGTAGGGCCTGTTCAGAGGCATCCCATTACCTCAGTGCCTTTTACTTATCTAAAACTGAGTACTGATCAAGAAAGAATTCTAGATGGGTAATTCCTTTTTATTTATCCATTTTATGTTGATAAGAAATGCCAGTGAATTCAATGGAGATGTTGCAGCATTAATCTGCACGGAAGCCAGCCCATTACATGCTGGCTGTAGCTTATTCTTCTGAAGCACCTCTGGGGAAATGATACCTGTTTCTCAGCAGTTTCTTTTAAGACACCTTCACTTAAAATCTAAGAGCCAAATTTAGCTTTTCTTGTCAGCATAAATCCCAAACAGAGCCCTAGAGATTTGCTGTACTACTACCACTCTTTAAATCTTTTGATAGCTTTGCTTAGGATTATGGAGGGGAAACAAGGAACTATAGCAGATGAGCAATGTGCAGTCAGGATGCTGGTTTCACAAACTTGTCCTTAGTGATGAACAAATGATGGAAGAGAAATACCGAACATTTGTGAAGTTTCAGACTAGGGACTGAAATCATCACAGGAACAAAAATGACTCAGAAAGGTAATCAGATGACTACATTTGGGCCTAAAATGTGATGTAACACATAATCTGTTTCTTTTCCAATATTTATCTCAAGAACTTAAATCCAAATGGGGCCTGGTCTCTTTGATGCACAAACACTTTGAAAACACTTCAACCAATGTCTTTAAACAGAGGTTTCTAAAAGACAGCACCTGTTTTTTTCAAAGCTTCTCCAGCAGTGTAGATGAGGCAATGTTAATAACTTTTCATAGGCCAGGAAGCATTTGCTATCTCTTGGCCTGATGCCCCTGCAGCCACGTGCAGACAGCTATGTGACTCAGTTACTCTGCAGGCTACAGAGAGATAAATTATAACCTCTGTTTCAAAAAAAATAAAAATAAAAACAAGGGGGGAATAATTCCCACTCATTTAAAGACACTCTTGCTGATATTACTGTTGTGTCTGTGGAATGTTTTGACTATCTAAGATGGATTTTGATATCCATAGCAAGCAGATCTCCAGAAAATGTAGCCAAAAGCACACACAACTGCACAAAACCCTTTTTTCAGCTGCTCTGCAGGGGATGACCTGCCAAATGAGCCATTCAGAGACAACAAAGAGACATTGGTGCTTTCTCTGAAGGTTTACAGCTAGATGCAGCTGAGACGCTTCAGATGAAATGGACTGTACCATTTTACAAAATGTCTTGAGTTGACTTTAGGATAAAATTCATGGGAATACAAGCAGAATTCCCCTGACTCAGCAGAATATCATCCAATACAACGAAGCCTCTGGCACTACACGGACTTTATTTTGTTCTTCCTGTAGAATTGAAGATATGGAGATATGAACTGACCCAGACCTAGCAGATCTGATCCTTCTCTCATCCATGCTTACCCAGGAAAGCTGTGTTATAGTGTGGGAGGGGAGGAAAGAACAGTTGAGGTTCCTGCACCAAGCTGTCCGCAGCCACACAGCTCCCAGCCAGCCCTGGCTAAGAGCTGTCTTGTAGGGGTGCTTGTCAACAGCTATTTGCAGCATACAACAGCATCTTCTGCTGCCCCTAAAAGCCCATAGACAAGGCTGTAACACTTGGATTGTTTCAAGTTATCTGTGAACAGATTGCCCTGTATTCATGGAAATTCATAATTTCCATAATTATCATGAAAAATACTTTCACCAATGTGATTAAATTATAATTACTCAGTCTTTGAGTTCCTAGTTCATTTTAAACCCCTCTCTCTGCTTTTTCTTCATTTGATAACATTCATCCTGGTGTTGGGTTCATTGGGGATTGTAATGTGCAGGTGAATTTTAGTGAAAGACAGAAGTACTATCACTTATCAGTATGGCCAACAGACAGACTCACCTGGAAAGGATATTTATACTGACAGGGAATGATGATGTCACTTTTCACAATTTCCACACATTTAATCCTGGAAAGTTCCACAGAACCCTTCAAAGTCCTTTTTTTCTAAAAGACAGACAGAAGCACTTGGTTAGGGCTAGGGTTTGTGGGTTATGTACCTAAGGAGACAAGACTGAGTCATCTACAGGAGATTTCTAATTTCAATTGAGAAGAAGCAGATTATATAATAGGTATAAGGAATTATTCTCATATATGTAACCTCTATGTATATGGCACATATACATCTGCACACAGATATATCTCAGCTCAGCACACAAATTCTTAGAGAACAAGTCAAAACTTTGGGTTGAAATTCAGGTTTTATTGTTTACTTACAACAAAATTAGATCTCTTTTTAACCAAAAAGAACTACTTCCATGAAACTTTCAACTTGTTAACACTCTTTTTCATAGAGAAAATCTATAAAACAATATATGTTATTAAAACAAAACTTCTGGGTACTTTGGTTTTCAAAACTAAGCATTTTATTTAAAATACAGTATGTTTACTGCCTATATTTTCTAAAAAATAAAAACACATCTCTCTTTTTGGTTTTCTAGGTTTTTAGCTTAAGGAAAATACCAGGAAACTTTAAAATAAATAGTATCTTCAAAAACTTGCTTAGAGAACTATTCCATCAGCTGTGTGATTATTCATCAGTTATCAGATAGCTAGAGAATGGAATCGGCAGTCGTGGGAGGGTAAGAAAAGAATGGACACTGCATATCCCAGCTGCCCTTGGCATGCCTTATTTCCCACTGAAGCATTGCCTGTAGCTTCCAGGTAGTAGCAATCAGCTCCAGAAAGAGAGATGAGCAAGGAAGATGCCAGCAGAAGCTATCAGATGCTTGCTATCTGGTGCACGCTTCTGAAGAATTTGCTATAAATGTGTTTGCTTTTTGGAGACAAACCAGTTTCCTATTTTGTTTCATTTTCAGTAGCGACTTTTTCCCAGCTCAGATTTGCAACAACATGATGGAAGACTGTGAGATATCAACCCGAAGAACACTGCAAAAACTATTTTTGCGAGGGCTGTGTACTTTGCTCTTGTATACTTGTATTAAGGAAAGAGAGGGAAGTTATTACAGCATTGCTCTTGCTGGACTTCGCTGGTGTATATGTCTTTTGTATGTGCTGGCAGTTCAACCAACACCTCTGGGTTTGATGCCAAGTCTGTCTCTTGTAGTTGTCATTTGCCTACATAGCTCTGTGGGGTGGAATGAGATTTTTTTAATCAATAAACCCAAGGCTGTAAGACAGCTCTAAATTTAAAATCCAATTAGCTAGCAAGAGTACTGCCAAATCTTAGAAAGCCTCCCGCACTGCATTTTCTTTCATTCTTGTCTGTTCAGTTCTTTCTTCCAGATACGGCTTTCTCTATCTCTTCTCCACAACCTCCTCTATCATTTGTTCTACCCTGGGACTTCCACTCTGCCATGAGACACAAAGCCATTTATTTCCTACAAAAACCTTCAATTTTGTTAATGCTGAGCTCTCTTTTGGATGATTATATTTAAGACTGAAGGTTTAACCACACATGAGGCTTTCAGAGTTGATGCCGCATGTCCCAGTCACCGTCTCTACTCTTTCAACTGCAGATTGGATTTTGGTCACACATTTCCATTCTCCACTGAAAGACAGGGCTCAGTCTTCTTAAGGAGATTTATGCAGTTATCCTGCAACTCTCCTTACCTCCTTCTAATTGTGTAATTTCAGCAAAAATCCCCCATCACCTCAAGTTACAGCACTACATCAGGCTGTGCCCTACAGTCGCCTACTAGGTCCTCCACAGATGGGACTTTGCTGGCAGAAAGCAATTACAGTCCTGAAGCAGCAGAAATTATGGGAATTGCCATTCACAAACCAGGCATTATCCAGCAGTGGGCCTAGGAACTAACCATACCCCTGGTTTTGTGATGCCCGACTGCTTTAATCTAACAAAAGCAATGGAGCCATTTGGAAGGGAGGGGAGAAAAAACGCCTCTTAAGAACGGTCTCCAAAACCTCAGAGACTTGTTCCTGAGTGGGCTATACTAAACATGCTGAGAGATCTCCATTTGTAGTTTTCAGTCTGCTCAGAGTGTAATTAAATAGATGTTTTAGCTGGTTGGTCAGAAAAACTATCAGTTGTCCTGCTGCATAATGTATATGGAAAGATAACCAAGGCACATTGCTGTCCCAAGAGGAAAAGCACAGTGTCTGCAGATTGGTATGTCCTGTTGTATTGCTTTTGTGACATTATTTGCAATACGGGAAGGGGAAGCTAACAGCACTGAATGGAGCTGAGTGCATCACAAATTCAGTGCATTAGGGTTTTCAACTCCAGTATTTCAACTCCTCTTCCCTCACAGCTCCAGCAGTTTTAGAAATGACCACAGTGGTTTCTATTTGCCTTAGATACTGGTAGAACTAACTTTGGAAGAAATAGTTTGGAATTTCCATATTAGAACTATTCTGAAGCAATTTCTACCTGCACAGGCCTATCCCACAGCACAAAGTAGGATTCTCACAGTGCTCGTTCAGGGGAAAAGCCATTTTGCATTTACCATGTGCTCAGCCTACGCAGCCCCAGCACTGCAATTCAGCCAGCCATGACAGCCTGGCCTGGTGGCCCACTAATCCCTTCCCAACAGCTCATGTCCTGCTGGTTCCAGCCAGGCCTGTGCCAGATGGGCGTGGGAAGAAGCAGGGCTGCAGGTCGGGCTATGAGAGGACAACGAGTTGGCAGTGAACCCAGCGCGGTGCTGCGAGTGTGCTTCCTGACTGCAGTTCTGTGCTCGTTGCTTCACAAACGTCTCAGATTTTGTGAGATATGGGGCCGTACAGTCTGAGGAATGGGCTGCTTTCTGGTTAGCTCTTTGCTGTTGCTATTTGTAGCCCTGACTCATTAAACATGCAGAACCAAAGAATCACAAATCTTGGTGGATGCTTAAAGCTTTTGCTAAATTCAAAGGGCGTTGGCAGTAAAAGCTGCTAACAGTGGAAGAGCAGAGGAAAGGGGGGAAAGCCAAATGGCAGGGAGAGATGGGGTGGGCAGAGCTTCACCTCCAGCAGCTCAGGAGAGAGGGGGCAGAACCTTGAGCAGGCAGAAAGGCAGTGTGCTACATTTTATGGAGCTGACTGAGCTGAAAAGTTGTATAAGAACTTGTATCTTGTGTTTTTGGGGTATAAGGAAAAAAACAAGCAATTGGGTTTCATTTGGCCCCAAACTCCTGAACATTGCTCACTTCCCAGGGCCCATCATCAATTAATTGGTGGACCTATTGATCTGAGCCCACAATGCTGGTGTTTGCTTTCCCCTTTCCTTATCTCTCTCTACTTCATCCCCATTGCCTGCTACATCCCGTCCTGAGCTGTGCCTGCTGGTCTCACTGCCTGGCCAGGAACCTTCAAAAAGAGCAGGTTTCCCCACAGCACCTCTGGGCTCCTATGTACATGACACCTTCCTCTACCACAAGCTCTGCCCATGGTCCTGTGCTTGCACACTGCTCCCCACTGCTGCAGCTGGACACTTTCCCTCAGTAGGTAGAAAGGGGAAGGCAAATTTATAGCTGCAGTGGAGTGAGGTAGGAAATTCCAGTCCTCTGCAAGCAAAACCACAGAAACATTTCCATCAGTAAAAGCATTTAATGGCCTTCTCTGCAATGCCAATTTTGGCAAGGCTCTGGGCTGATTTACATTCCCTGCTTTCATTTGTCAGCTTGATTAGAAGGA
Organism: Odontophorus gujanensis; assembly: GCA_013399175.1. Lineage (NCBI taxonomy): Eukaryota > Metazoa > Chordata > Aves > Galliformes > Odontophoridae > Odontophorus > Odontophorus gujanensis. The sequence continues at coordinate 1,019,223 of VXAB01001183.1, forward strand.
ACTGTTCTTAATTAACCATCTTGGTGGTAAGGTGGATGAGGGGTCTTTTGCTTGGCCCAATCCACCTGTGCCTTATCACCAGCTCCCCAGTTTGTCAGTGCATAGCCTGGATAGGGGTAAAAGTAAGAGGAGCTTCTTATTCTCTAGAATGTAGTGGTGAAACAAAACAGTATTTATTATTGCTATTATTTTTGTTATTATTTTGAATGCCTCATACAGTCCCCCCCAGCACAGACAGGATATAAACACCAGAAGATGGATAGGTCAGAATGTGTTGAAAGGATATGAACTATTTTCTGCGAGCAGAGGAAATGCAGCTGCCCTGGGTCAGGGCTTGGATGAACTCCATGTGCATCTTTTCTGTAGAGATTTTTCATGAAAATCAATTCACCTTCCAAAAGTTGGAAATACAGTGCTCAACTTGCATCTCTGTTGCTCTCCTTTGGCTAACAGTATGTTGCCCTTTTTTTTTTTTTTGTTTTTTTTAATTTTCAAAATGATTGTGAAGAAATATTTAAAGTTGAAGGGTCTTTTTCTCACACAACTATCTCACCTCAAAAAGGCAAAATAAGATCTGAGTTTGCATGGTCGGATCCCTCCACATGTTCTCTCTCAGCTACCCACAAAACATTTGAGGCTCTTGTTGTAGTTTTACTCAGAAAAGTTGTTACTGACTACTCAAGGAGACAGGGCACTAGGTTCATGGGTCTGTTGTGATCTAAGATCACATTTTTACATTCTCGTGTGCTTAAATTAAGCTCTGGAAGTACTATGGGAATGTATGCATGCCTTGCTTGTTCTGTTTTCTCTGCTCATAACTGTAAGAAGGTATTCACCATAGCCACACATTTTATGGAGGATATGAGTACGTGATTTTCAGGGCAAGATGCACCATTACAATTCTAACCACTGGTAGGAAATAAGTGGGTCAGTGAACAGACCACTTCAGTCGACCTGCCCAACTATTTGCAGGTAGATTTACACCCAAGTGAAGCATAACCATTGTGAAAGACTTATCTTTTATGTTACAGAGAACTCAATTTGTTGTAGACTCATGAACAACTTCTAGTTACTGAAAAATCACTATCTTACAGATATGATTCTCCTCAGGCCTTGCTAAGCTTCTACAGTATAATTTCTCGATTTGCTGAGATGTTCAAATTTTGATTATGCCCATGATGTTGCTGAGTATTCAGCCTACATAATAACTCAGAGTATAGTTCTCTCTTAGGCACATGTTGGCTCCAAGAGCAATGGGGAAGAACACAGAAAATAGTAACTAGGAACTTAGGAGATATCATGCAGTAAGATGGATTTATTTTTAAAAGAAAATCTCTTATAAAGTACTTTTCCCACTGACCTAAAGATTTGTGCTTGAACTTGAACCTCCCTGAAACCTGTGCCTATACATTTTCTATCCCTTATCTTAACATATCCTTTATCTGTTCATCAGGGCATGTGTTCTTTTATCAGTAAAAGCTAGGATATAAAGAACTGTTGATTGCTGGATTGATGGAAATCTTGCCTCAGCACTGACATTGTTCGGTACTTTGAGTTCTCATTCTTAAAAGGAACATTGATAGGTTGAAGTTTTATGGGAAGTTAAACAATTTTGAAATGAATTTTGAAAACCAATTTGGGCTATTTGGATGTTAAAAGAATGTTGTAAGGGGTTTTGCATTGCCTGCCAATGGAAAGTACTTCAAAGGAATAGCAGAAAGAGGTGGTAATTGGTAGTACTGGAATTTTCTGTGGTTCTCTGACTGTTGTGTTGTGCTGTAATACCTTAACATACTCTGTTATATTTAATATTTCAGTTCCTAAATGTAGTGCTAAATTCATATATCTATCACAACTATTCTGTCCTGTTGCTTTCATTAAAAAGAAAAAAAATAAACATTTTGTTTCACAGCTGCTTGTTCACTGCTTTTACATCTAAATAGTAGGAAAGTGTTCTAGAGTTGGGCTTCACTTGGACACAGAGTGCATCAAATTGTGTTAATGACAAAATTAACTGCAACTGGTGCCTAAGATGCCTCCACTTATTTAAGCGATGTGAAAAGGAGGGCTGTGTCTGCTTTGTTTGTCTGCATTCCCTGTTTGCTGTTGCTTTAGCAGCTGCAGTCAGGAAATTCTTTCTGTTTTGCTGCTCTTCCAGGAACCTGTGAAGATCTCCTTGTTCACAGCCTCACCTGCAGTCCAGGACTTGGGTGCAGGCCTTGCTGAGGAAGATGAATCACTGCTAGCTCCTGTGTTAGTAAGTAAATATTCCATTGGATAGTGAGATGATATGGTGCTGCTTAATGACTGTGCTGCGTGCTGTTGGTACACATTGTTTGCATGCTGTCAGCTCCCTCACCACGCAGTGTCACTCCCAAGAACTAATTTCAGTATCAAGTCTTGTTTACAGAGGTAGTAGGACTCTGCAGTTGAAGTCTGCTTCATGCAAACAATCTCAGTTTGTTTTCACTTTACTTGGTTAAATTCTCAGTTTCCTTGGGAGCAACAGTTACGGGGAAATTACTCCTCGCATACTTTTAAAGTCCTATAGACCAAACATAGTATTGGTTTTTCCAATAAAATCACTTTAAACCGCAGAAATCTTAGGACAGAAAAGTCAGTACAACTCGGAAGACCAGGCCTGCAGAAGTTACACCCAGCTAGGAGCTGGCTTTTTGGCTGTCCCATGCTCTAGACTGTCTAAGGTGCCTGGCTTTCAGAATTACGTGAGCCTAAATCCAGAAGAGATGCTGAGGGAAATTAAAACTGTAATCTTTCTGCAAGTGCTCATTTTCATGGGCTATGTGAATTTAAGGTTAAAGTATGAAGATTGGATGGAAAAGCATGCTTGGACATTAGACTGTTTTTCTTTGGGCTCCCATTTGCAATGCCCAAGTGTTTTCACTAAATTTCTATTTCAGTACCAGGCAAAGCCACTTCCAGCAGTCATACTGCTGTCCTGTCAGAGATGATTATTAAAGTGAGCATCCCTACTATGGGCACAAGCAGTTTGACAAGAAAACCAATATAATTGTTAAGGAAACAGAAAGGAAACACAATTCTTGAAACCAGCTTTTTAGTATAATAAAAACAAGCCCTTTAAGTTACAGAAAAACATGTGGATCAATTATGAAATATTACCTGAATTTTTTTTTTTGTAACTAATTTTAACTCGCAAAGATGACAGGAGTGGATAGCAGTGAATGAAGGGTTCAGTGATAGAAGGAAGCTAAATTAAATCTACTGAATGTCATCACTTTTTTATCTAAAAAAAGTATAATTTGTAAAGGATAAAATTCGGTCAGAAAGGATGAAATAGTAGAAAGCAATTTGAAGGTGGTGCAACAACGTTGTTAGAATACTGATAACAATATAAAGAAAAAGCAGGTACTGGAAGCAAAAATGGCTACAGTAAAAAGTCTAATCAAAGATCAAGGAATCTCACTGTAGCATATTCATATTAATAAGAATTCCTTCTTGAAGATAAAAAGAGAGAACAGAAGTTGGAGACTTTTTTGCAGTGTTTTTAATATTGTCTATTAAAAGAAAGATTAGAGCTCTGTGATTTATGGAAGTTGGGAGAATTTGACATTTCCAGGGGGATATAGCACAGAAATGATTTTAAAAAAAAATCCTGAAATATTAAAGACCAGTATCTAGGGAAAGATCTGGCAGGAGCAGAACCGGGTGCGCAAAGAAAGTGGTAGTAGAAAATAATTACAATCAAAATTCTGGAAGAGAAAGAGTTATTCCAGGAAATAAAAAGTAGCTTTTCTTTTTCTTACCGTATTATATCGCACATTTGTGGAATTAGAAAGAACGTAGAGAGCAGACCTAGAACAGATTGCATTTTGCTTAAAGCAAAAAGGAGTGTTACTATCCCGAGTCACACTGCGGAAGAAAGTGTGAAAGAGAACTCTAATAGAATTAAACTCTGTAAATATCTAAAGGTAATAATAATTGGTAAAACACACTGGAACAAGCGCCAGACCAAAGCTGTGAAACTTTTACCTCTGTGTTTCAAGCAGTGGCTAGCCAAAGCCATAGCTCACTTGTTTTAGTGTTGACTGAACAGTCCTGCTCTGAATATTGATCAAATGTTGGCAACTGCCTTACCCCCAAGCACAGAGTCTGACTAAATTAATTGAAGATGGACCAACCAGCCAGATTTCTAGTGATTCTGTGATTTTTATGATAGAAATGAGGACTACTGCGGCAAACAACATTCAACTTACTCCTTCCTTAACTCCTATAACGCAATTAGGATTATTGAAAAATCCATGATTATTCACAGAGATGCACTAAAGTTCCTAAAACATGGGTTTGCACCTTGTCTCCATTCTATTTAAGGTTGAATTGATTGTTTTATGTAAAATAATAATTAAAGCAGGTGTGATGTAGGTAGATACCATGACTGATTACTTTGTGGGTGATATGTTTATTATTAATAAATTAGTTGGCAATATACACTGGTAGACAGATGGCACTGAAAATTCAGGCAAACAAAAGGCTTGTTAATTAATACCCAATAAGTTATGAAGAATGATCTATGTACTGATACATATCTATATGGGAGTTTGTCTCCAAAAATATCTTTAAATTCACTGTGTATGAGGATTATTATTTTGTCTGTTGAGGTATCCAGAATGTACAAAACATGTCTTACATTAAACAACAAGAAATGGTATGGATGTCCATTGTAATTAACAGGAAGGAACGCCAAAACCAAGATCTTCAGAAGCAAAGTCCTAGTCTTTTTACATTAGTGACAGTGAGAAAAACAAGCCTATCCACGGCAAGATGGATCAGTTGGGGTCTGTGTAGAATAATAAGAAGAAATACAATAAGTTAAAATGGAGTTACCGAGTGAGAAACAGAGATTGAGTTGTCATGGGTAACTGCTCTCTTGCAAGTAACACAAAATGTAGATAATACAACAGAAGCAGATAAAGCATTTTTAGGATTCGGATAATAGGTTTTTCAGCCAATTTTATTCTTTTATTCCCCTGGAATGACAGACAGAAATGAAGTTCCAAGACACACTGAAGTGCCATCTTTATGTCTGAATATCAAAGATTTGAACGTAAGAGCCCAGGACAATGCTGACTCATGCTCCAGAACCTCTTAAGCATCTGACCAGTGTAGGAAGAACAGTACTGATATAAAAGAAGAGGGAACTTAGTACTTTTCTGTGTGCTCCTTTCATTGCTACCTTTAAAAATCACACTAGTAATAGCCCATGAGTGCATGAAGTTCTAAAGTTAAAAAATAATGGCATGTCTGATCTTCCCAGGTGTTAAAAGCGACTTAACCAGCTCTGAAATCTTTCTCAGTGTCTTTATAGAGTGAGGCATTAAGAAGATTTCAGAGGGGGAAAGCTGTGGCACAGGGACGGATGTTGCATAGTTGGTACAGAAAGACCCCAGCACTCTCTCCATTTCCTAGCCAACCTAAGATGAGCAACTCTGATCCAGAAACTGTGTTGCTGGGACCCTGACAGTATCATAAATGTGTGCATTATAAGTTACTCTGAGGATCAAACCCATTGAAATAGTTAAACTCATGTTTCCTACGTGCTCATTCACTTGCACACTCAGTAGCTATGAAAGCAGATCTCAGAAACGAAGAATTTTTGCCCATGTAATTGATTTGCATGTTACAATAAAGGCACTTCTGATGTATTTGGCAGACGGGGGCTGAATACATGTGTCTGTTATCAGGACTTAGCTTTATGCTAATACAGCCCTGCATTGTGCTCTGGATAACGAATTCCAGAAAACACAGCTTCTTATTGTTGTCAGTTATTGGGGGCTCATTCTCCAAATGAGAAATGTGAATATTTTTCATTAACATTAACAGCAATTGTATGTGTGGCCCTGAGGAAAACAGTTCCTTCTGTTTAGCTGTGTGCTGCTATGACAGAAAATGCTGTTACAGTTATGGCAAAAAATTGCCTTTATTATGTTGATTATATTGACTGTTTTGGTACCATTTAGTGAATAATCCCTGTACCTCTTAACCTGACCTTGTTATTTCTTTGCTTTGGACTGTTACAGTAAACTATACATCTTTTAAAATTCAGAATGTCTGAATCCAGAGAAAGGGGCAGGGCGTTAAACCCTTTAAATACAGACAAAGCATGTATACTTGTGCTTAAAGTGTAAGGATACACCTTACTTTAAGCCACCTGATTCAAACCATTGGAACTTCTCAAATTGTCTAGTAACTTGTTAATTGTTTTACCTGAATTTATGTGTAGGCTGCTGTCACTGACAGAACTGGGGCTGGAGAGGTGGATTTGATATGGAACTCCAAAGACAGTGAGGAGTTATTAAAGAAACTTTTTGAAATCTGTCAGCAAACATCCACAGAGATTTCCCTGGAAAAATATGCCCAGACAGAAGCTGGTCTCATCTATTCTTTGCAACGAGCATGCCTGAGGATACTCTCCGACTCTAGGAAAAGCAGGCAGAGAGAAGCTAGCATCAATAAAGCTTTACCTTCTAAACACCAGAGCAAAGGGACCACAAGCATACTGTCTGTTACCAATGGTCCACAGCCTGTCTAACCCCTACCAGGTATTGGAGAGTCCTTGTGGAACAAAACCAATCCTGTGCTAGAGGTCTAGCACTACAGGTCATCGATTTTGGTGTGTGCTCTCTGGTCTTGGTTGACTCACTGGGATGGGCATAATTTATGTGTCAGGCAGGTACTATAAATTGTCCCTTCATGGGCTGAGATCCTCTCTGGGGCTTCCATTCCATTCTTAGCACGGGACGAAAGGATGCTTGAGAGTCTGCCCTAAGCTTTGCCTCAAGAACAGCCATGACCTCATCACATGGAAGCCTGACCAAGATGATCTAATTTTTGGCTGAAAAGGCTGAGGATGACTGCTCCTGGGAGTATGTCACAGAACAGAGTCTTTTCTACACGTTTTACATAAAGTCCTTCTATTCATGTGATGACCTGGATTTGACAATTTGTATCAGCAAAAATCTGTGGAAAATCAGCTCTGTGGAATTATAGATACTCACATGGAGATTTGCAGAATCATAGTATCACAGAATGGTTTTGGTTGGAAGGAGTCTTAGAGATCATCCAATTCTAACGCCCCTGTCTTGGGCAGGGCCACCTTCTGCCAGCTCATGCTGCCCAAGACACCATTCAGCCTGGCCTTGAACAACTCCAGGAACAGGGAACTCACAGCTTCCCTGGGCAGCAGTGCCAGGGCCTCTTCACCCTCTGAGGAAAGATTTTTCTTCCTAATATCTAACCTAAGTCTCCCTTTTCTTAGTTTAAAACTACCCCCAACGCACGTATACACAAAAGTATGTCAGCTTGGTGCGCAATTGGATTTTGCATTTGTCATGTAATAACATGCCTTTTAAAGTTTTTTGTTTCTTTCATCAGCATTTTAAGATGTTCTTGAACTTCCTAATTGACCTTTAGGAAGATTAGAGGGATAAAATTTCCAAAGGCAATTGTAGCATATGAAATCTATGCCCAGCTGAAAGTCTGAATCAGATTTTCCAACTGATCTAAGTGTCTAAAGATGCAAACAGACAGCTAGTGTGAGTATGCAGAAGCATCTAAGCAAAATGTGTGTTGAGTCCTTCTCAATCCTTCAAGACTCACCAAGCACCAAAGAAAACTAGGTGTGAAAATTTCTCAAAATACCTATGGCAGAATTACTTTTGAAATGCTTTTGAAAATTTTAACTAGGATAGTAGGTAGTAGAGTTAAAAATCATGCCAGCTGAAAGGCAGTTTGGATAGCAGTCAAGTGGAGACTTAAGCCAAGTACAGACACACCAGTCAGCAATAAATATTTTCCTATTTAAATACAGAGGTAAGAAAATCACTGATAAAATAAAAGCAAGAAAACCATCTTGTTGTGCCCAAGTGAGAAAAATAACTTGAAAATAAGAATGATAGTTGATTCTTGAAGCTGATATCCATTATACTTTTTTTATTGGGTTCAGTTTTATACTTAATTTTCTTTGTTTAAATTAGATGAGATGATCTGAAGGTACCGATGCTGGACAGCAAGGCTACAAGATCCCCAGTACTGGTCTGTGTACAGTAACAGTGCCTGAACATTATGGATTAATGGCATGTTACATGAATGTTGGAAAACAAACAATGCTATTTATGATTGTCATGAGGCTCAACAAACATCCAGCTAAACGGAACAGGAAAATAATTCTCACTTCACTAGAACACTTAGCACACTTTTCTTCTTATTTAGCAAATCAGGGAAATGCAAGCCTGGGCAAACAATGCCAAGTCTGAGCACGTATCTTATCATTGCATTCCTTCTGGAGTTAAGAAGGCTAGGCCTGTTAAGCATGGCAGCTGAATTTATTTTGAAATGTAAGACTGCTCTCCCACCAACCCTCAGTCTGTTGCTCTAGAGGGATGAATGAGAGTGAAGATCTGTGCAACCAGGGTACACGTATGCTCTCTGCCATGCAAGCAAGTCACTCCCATGCCCATGTGAGCAGCCAGGAACAGGCTCATGTAGCTGTTACAGGCAGTGATTTTTAACAGCCTGTGCTAAACTCTTACAACAGAATTAGATGCTTTCTATGAAGTGGCAACATAGTCTTATTCCTCCATTTACATCAAATGCTCATTGGCCAGAAGCTCTGAAGAGCTCAGTCGACAACTCTACAGTTTTCAGCAAGTGGTGCTGCAATAGGAACCAGGAATGTTAACAAAATTTAAGAAAGGGTTCATCCCTTCCCTTCATTACTCTATAATTAGAGAAAAAATGGCTGACGTACCCCATGGCGATGTTCATAGTAAGCCAGCTTAGATTTGGTTAAGACAAAGAAGCGCACTTTAAAGTTGGAGGGTGAAGTCCTTCTCTTCTGCTGGGATTTTTTGATCAGCTGCTCTTCCAGGAGCACACAGTTATTCATGACTGGGTGAAGAATGGTCCTCTCCCAGGACATGAGATGCCTGCCCTATACGATGAGCACCCGTCCAAGAAAGACACAAGAATGAAGACAGTTGAGAGTTTTGCTTTTTTTTCTGTAAAAAAAAAAAAAAAAAAAANNNAAAAAAAAAAAAAAAAAAAGTTATTCAGAAGGCAGCGTAGGTGCTTTGAGCTTTATCTTTCCATCTACAGCAAAGCTTCCTTTCTGCCAAACCATAACCACATCCTTTCTGAAGTCATAAAATGAACAGCACATGCTGAAGCAAACTCTAGGGCAAATGTTATGGAAAAAATAACACTTGAGGGACATTTAATAAATGTGAATCAATGATTAGGGATGAATTAAAAGGGTGTGACATGATGAAGCATCTGTCTCTTTTTAGTAAATACAGTTATAAGTACATGCACTGGGCATGGATATATGATGAACGTCTCTCTGGTCCTCTTAGAAGTAGGTTGTGCATCCATACTTCTTTTTTGAAGGAATGGTGCCTTGCCATTCAGACTGTGTAACCATTACATTGTGTCTCATTGTGTTTCCCATGTGAAGTGAAACTTCCTTGGCAAAGGCACAAGGCAGCAACTGAACATACAGTCTAAATGAAAAAATGATAACCAGGATTTACTTATACAAGGATTATTAAAAATTTGTAGTCATTAGACATTTAAACTGAAAACAAATGGTTAAAATAACTGAAAACTAATTAATTATCGCTGATTGCTATTCACTGATTATTGGCAGCTTCAGGTGCTCTATCTGGTGACTGGATATTCCAGGAAGCACAGGCATGATGTACCCTCTGTGGCTGCTTTGAGATCACTGTAATCCGCAGTGAAGAGAGCACAAACATCAAAGCTAAGACAACTGGTTTCCTCGGGACTTCAAGGCACTATCCAGGCCACTCTACTCCAGGCTAAATATAGAAAGATAAGCATTTTCATCAATTATGTATTTTTGAAAACTATTCTAGTCTAAATCATTTACTAGTGCTGACTTTTGGCATTAGTGTAGTATTAAGGCATAAGTACAGGCCTTCCTAATTTTGATGTATTTTTAGAGCTCTTTGCAAAATTCAAAGGAGATACTCTGTTATTTTAAATATAGCTCATGTGAGAGAAAAAAAATCTGAATCAATATCCATATTGCAGGCTCTGTTTAAACTAAGATTTCACAGGGCAGATCATTAAACTGTATTTCTGAATATAGTGTTCTGGTTATTCTTCTCAAGAAACAAACTGAAACAGACAAGCCCAAAACCAAGCAGGTAGCCTATTGCTTCCTTGCTAGTTAAGTTTATTTTGTTCTTCATTTTTTCTTTATTTATGTACCAGAGATCCTCAGACGTTCCTTATCATTTTTTTAATGCTAGTTGAGAAATGATATTTACCATAAAAATACAATTAAGTCTAGCATTTGATTCACTGTTCTGACTTGCTCTTGGCCATGCTGTATCACATATACCTCTCTGGTGGTCTCACAGGATTGCTTGAAATATCACATACAAGTGGAGTGAAGCGGTTTTGTTTCCTGGTAGTGACTGAGTTACGAGGAAGTCTGTTGTTTGAATGAGAAAATGACACAAGTCTGTGATCTCCCAAAAATATGTCACTGCTGCCAAAGGGGATTTCATATCTCTTTGTAGACTAGGATTAATACTGGGGCCCAATTTCCCAGTTCTTGGAAACAATATAAATCTGTAAAAAAAAAAATGAAATCAGTCTGCTGTGAGTTTTCTAAAATTGCACTCTATATAACCAGCAGCCACGAAGATCTCATTTAGATGCTTGCACCCCTAATGTATAAGGCTACTTTTGTGTGCACATCCATTTCCTTATCCATAAGAATTTGCTTGTTGGAACTATGCCTGGAGTTCTTTTCTCATAACTGATAAACAAAAACACGGGCTGTAGAGTGCCCACATGCTCTGTATAGACTTCATTCTGCTAGTGCTATTGAATGCAAAAAACAAAAAAAGACAATGGATTTAAGTGGCTTGATTTGTACCAGGACACATGGATTTGTAACCATACTTTGAGATGCCATTTCATTCTTATCTATGAGCACTTATTTATGGCTATAGTATTCTTTCCAGTCTTGTTGACTTGTCTGGCAAGGACTTTCTGCGAAGTCTTCAGAGCTTGTGCCACAGAGGTTTGCAGTTAGAAATTTACATGTATTTTCAGAACAGTGGATATAAATAGGAAGTCAAAGCTGTGACTTTGTGGCTCTGCAGAAAAAGTGAGGCCTCCAGGACAGCAAATAAATGGAGAAGCCAACAAGTAGGACTCAGGGGAGCAACAGTGCTGAGGGCAAGAGGATGTGGAGGGAGAAGAGATTCAGCACGGCTGGCAAGTAGTGGGGGGAGTAATTCTTTGAACACAGTGGCAGCAACTTGATTTCTTCATGAGATAAGAAATGAGATCACGGAGGGGTATGAAGGGGGGAGTGATTTGATCAAATGTTCAGATAGCAGGCTTTGGCAATTGTGTTTCATATGGTGTGAGCATGGTGTGATGCGATGTGTTGGTCTGACGGGAATCTGACACGCAATGCTGCAGGTTGGACCAAGAGAGAACTGAGGCCCAGATGGGATTCAGTTCTGTATGTAGAACTACTCGACAGGCTGAGCTGTGGAAAAGAAGTTGTGGATTTGATACAAACCTATAGGAAGAAAGAAGCAGATCACTGTAAGAAAAGAATCATAAACTTTGGCCTGGAGAGGTAGAGGATCTGTTGGTTTTGTCAAAATTTGCAGAATTCAGCAGGTGAGATTTGCCATGGTGAATTCCAGCTGAGGATGCATCAGCTAAGATATTAGGGAATAAAAACAAAGAGTAAATGAAAGGAAGGAAACAAGAAAACATAAACAGGTTTGGATGTCACTGAAGATGATTTCATTGAGAGCTGCTGTTTGTTTTGTAGTATCCTTAATGGCCTTAAGTTGCGCTGGGGAGGTTCAGGTTGGATATTAAGAGAAATTTCCTCTCCAAAAAGGTGATGAAGTTTTGTAACATGCTGCCCAGGGAGGTGGGGAGTCACTGTCCCTGGAGGTTTTCCAGAAAAGGGCAGGTGTTGCACTGAGAGACAAGGTCTAGAGTGGTCACAGGCATGGTCTGATGGTTGGACTAGACGATCTTGACGGTCTTTCCAACCTTAACAATTCTATGATCTTTATCAAGTAGTAACTCTTCCCTGATGATCTGGGGAAGCATGTAGGGACTGAGGTAGAAGTGCAGACAAGTCTGTAGGTTCAACATACAAACCAGACAACTTCCTGAAAGGCAAGCTAACACAGGTATCTCATTGCTGGAACCTGATGTTATATGTTGGTGCAGGAGTACACCAATTTTATGGCTATGCTCCTTCTGTTTAAAGATTTTTGCAACATTATATATTGCATGGCTCAGAAATTTTGTATAAAGGAATTAAGTAGAACTTCTCAGAGTATCTTAAAACCACTGTAAGGATATCCTTTAAGATGAGGAGACAGCTTAATGAATTTTTTAGGTATCTTCTCTGCTTAGATTTTTCTAATAGAGTCTGCTGACACATATTCTCTCACACATGTAATTCACACTCAAGAAGAAAGAAAGAAATGCTATTTTTTTCAGATTTAAGTTTGATCTGCTGTGTGCATTAAATTATTCTCTCTGCTTGGCAAGTTGATGTTACAGATGAGGTTTGGAACTAGGTGATCTTAAGGGTCCCTTCCAACCCAAACCATTCTATGATTCACTGTGGCTTCAGTGACCTCCTTTTGCTTTCTTTTAATCACCTTTGTTCATCCCTTGCTACCTCCTTCAAAATGCTTTATTTCTGCTCTAAAACATGTTATTTTAGGGATTGGATTTTTCTTAGGGGATTTACCCAGATTATGCAGTTCACACTTTTATTACTGCAGTCTGTGGAAATCTCCCCGCCCGCACATCCTGCTCTGATACCAGTGCTTATGCCCTGAAGACAGCAGAGAAATTTATAAAGTTAAATATAGATAGTTTTTGGTTTTGTTTAAAAAAAACAAAACAAACAACAACAAAAAAAAAACAGTCCGGAAGGCAGCAACTGCATCTTCACTCTCAGAAGACAACCTGTATACTTCTACCACTCAGGTAACATTCGGGTCAGAGTTTCTGTCTGGGTGCCAGCTCTTGCTTTTCACCAGCTGTTCATTATGATGATAATTATTCAATTTCCAGGCTTCCAGAATTCATTCAATTTTCCTACTTAGCTTTTTTAGAGAGTCTGAGAAACTCTGTTTAAGTTACTCAGCTGGTTTGGATCTTTGGCAGTTCATTATTCCCCCAACAAAGATGTCTCCAGAAGACTCACAGAACAAAACAGAAAGCTGCAGGAAAAAAAAAAAAAAAAA
>VXAB01001183.1:1032543-1103445 GCA_013399175.1 Odontophorus gujanensis
GAAAAAAAAAAAAAAAAAAGGAAAGAATTAGCCTGCTCTTTACAAGCCAGATGCATCTTAGCTTTCTTCTTGGTCTTACAACTGCACCTTTGAACATGCTCACACTGCTCCCAGTGACCAAGGGAGATGCTGTGTTAGAATTAGAGCAGGATTCTTCTGTGGACCGTTTGGGAGCCCTAGGAAAGTAGATGCCTTGTTCTGAGCATCTGCTAGGAGGATACAGTGAATTATCCACAATTTGAATGCCTGAATCAAATCACTCATAGGCTTACTGATGTTCCCAGGAACACAGAGAACACATTTTGAACCACTGAACTTGCATAGGGATAGGACAAGTTGTTCTGTGATATAGAAAATAATTACTGGCTCAGCTGTTCCCTTGTAGGCAAAAATGCAGAAAGGAACATACAGTTGCATTGGGTCATACCCAAACTGGAAATCTGCTCCAAGTCCTTCTGTCAGTGCCTGCCTATCAGAGTTGCTGTCCCTTACTATGTGCTTCTGAAGACAAAGGCATGACTTCCACTGCTGGAAAATCTGCAGTGCTTCAAATCCTGCAGTTCGTTCTAGCAGCATGGCCTGCAGGCAGCTACCAGGGTGCTGATGGCTGGGTGAGAAGTACTTCTCCATGCCATGCAGACACAGTTTTAGAGACATTTTCACTCACAAGTCAGAGCAGGAAGTCATTGCAGACATTCTGACTGTGTAAAGACCCAATGTTAATGTCTGGCTTAATAATCGTACAGGAGGGCTGCTTCCAGAAACAATGTTAAGACTGTGAACACAGGAAAGAAGTGCTGGCTGATTCCAACAGAAAATGTCTGGATTTTGAGCCATGGACAAGTAGTGAGATATTTGTTTCATGACTAAAAAACTGTGCTGAGGTTTGCATCTACTCAGGTACCAGAAGTAACAGATTGTATAGCAAAAAGCAGTTCAACTCTCGTGTACTGATGAATGGTGTGTCCCAGTTTTTATATGAGGGAAACTAAGCTTCTTTCCTACATCTGCAGGTGTACAGTTAGGCTGAAGCTGATATTTTAGTCTGAGGAGTATGAAAGAAGTTGCAGCATAGCACTGCATTTCAAATTCATTAATTCCTGCAGCCACAGCAGGAGATGGAGAGATGGGAATTAACCACAGCAGATGGAGACATAAAGCTTAAGTCCCCTTCACCCCCTACAGGCTCCTTTTCTCTTCCCCTCCTCCCTAGAATATCCTGCAACAAAGCCTCCAACAGTCATCCAAAAAAGTACATTCCTGAGCTTGTTGCTTAACCAGGCTGTAAGGTGCAACACAATCAAAGCAAAGCAAGAGGCTGGAACTCAGTTTCAAATTGGGATTCTCTTTGAGACTGCTTAGGGAAAAAAAAAAAAAAACAACCAGCAAACAACAAATCAAATTTTATTTATTTACCACTTAGGCTGCAGTCACAATCAAAAATTGCAGAAATACGTTCCAACATAGAAGGGAGCAGAGCTGCATGGAAATGGGGTTCATATTTACTGTGCTTGTACACCATCTGGATTCAAAATTCTGCAAAGATCACATAGTATACTACTGCACACATTGCTGCTGAATTAAGGGAATGACTGATAATGAAACATGCCAATTTGCCTAAAATTAGTTATGAATAAAACCAAAATAAACGTTAACTAAAGCAATAAATTAAGATCTTCTGTCTTTGAGGCAGAGAACATCATCGAAGTGATTCCCCATCTGCTCACGTGTCTGCTTCATTCCAATGATTTGGAGATGCTGTAGTGATTGAGCTGTGTTATCAGTGGTGGACTTGTATTGGACAGTGTCTTTATTTCAGAAAACAGCAGAATTGCAGTAGAAAGCAAATTTGAGAGTGGTATACAAGACACCCACCTTCATTCTCAACTTCTCATTTGGAACCACTGCAGATAAAATGTTAGCAGCACCCCGTATGCTGGGAAGGGTCATCCATGAGCCTTCTGAGAATCAGTCATGCTACCAAGAATGAAACTGAATACCCTTTTTCTTCTTTCATTTGTTGGCCACTACATGCAAACTGGGAAAATGACTCAAGATCACAGAGATCATGTGAAAAACAAACATGTGCTTGGCCTCTTGAAGTCACAGCATGTAGAGCTATACTGCACTGTTCACAGAGTGCAAGCCGGCTGATTACTGAGCTCAGCTATTGGTATAAGAATATGAAATCAAAGTCTGGAAAGTCCAACAAAACCAAAGACTCGTTAGCACCTCCTACTAGATGGGTTTTCTCATGCCTCCCTGGAGGTGGGGCTTTTTAATTCCTCTTCTCTGGGGTCTGGAGTTGCAACAATTTACCCTGCAAACCAACGCCTGCCAGTGATGGTACAAAGTAGTGACAAAAAAGATTGTACTGCCAGAAGTCAGGGCTGGAGGAGCAATGACGAAAGAAAGGAGAGCAGGAGCATGATGACAGGTGAAGGAATGAGATCTCCTCTTCCCAAATCAGCAGCTGTCTAGTTGCAACATGGAACCACACCATTGCCATTATCAGAAAACCATGTTCTCAGTTCCATATTTATATATGTTGTTAAGATCTGCATTTCCATCTTGGAGCTCTTTCTCCTCTTCAAAATGATCACATGTATGCATTGAAGTAATACTTAGAAAAAACTGGCTGATTGTACATGGTTTTTTGCTCCAGCCTGTTCTGCTTCTCAAATGACAAGATCATGAACTGATTAAAGGAATTTATGTTATAATGCATTTGGATTTTAAGAATGAAAATTAGAGGTCTCTTAAATTTTGCTGCTGATCCCAAAGGACCTTGTGCATTGATATGGAGAGTCTGAATGGCTAGTTCATGTCTAACAGCAAACCCACGGCATGGGAGACTGGGCCAGGGTCCCAGCTCAACCCTTACATGCAAAGGATCCCTTCAGTCTATGGAGGCAGTAGATTCTATAACTATGGTAGGAAAGTGCATGGTAGCAACTATTTAAACTCTAAAACCCCCCATATAATATTTAATATGAAATCAAATGACCTTTTGTTCTCTCCAGTTTTCTTAAAGGTGGCTCTTAACTAACAAACATCTAAGCACAACTCCTATGTTTCAACGGGATGCTTTTCACAGGAACAGTGCTGAAATGCTGAAAACAGAAAGCAATATGGCCAAATGACATCAAACTACTATGTTTCTTTTGCATTGTATTGCACAACATGGCTGTCCATTAGGTTATTTATGCACAAAGGATAAGAGCTTTCTGTGCCCAGCCTTCCTGAGTCTGAACAGTATGTTCAGAGCTTATACTACTCAGTGCCTGTCACATTTCAGTCATTATGGATGTGTTCCTGAAAAGAACACTATGTCAATTCACATCTTGGGGCACCAGAAGATCCTTCATGTAAGGACTGTTGTCTCACTCTTTAAGTAGAATTATTGGCACCAGGGGCAGAAAATGTGAAGATATTGCTTCAGTTATCAGATAACATCAGATCCAGCAGTCTATAGATTACTGATGAATACAGATTGTGCTCAAATCAATTTACTGTCACTTTTCCCTAAATCAAAACTGTAAGCCACTAACGAATGGCAAGAACATCCCTCTATATTTGAAAATATGACAGGCTATATCTGTGTATACATACATGTGGATAAATACTAAACTAAATTACGCTGATGGCGTCAATCTGCGTGAGTACAGAGAAAAGGATAAACCTTTAACTCAGACCAAGTAATGAACAGATATTTTACTAAGAAATGAGCTAACGATTGGAGTCCTCAGCAATACTTTTTTAAATGTGTAAATACTGTACGGCAGTGCCAAAGCACATCAGACTTTGTAATGGGAAAGGCCTCTTCAGTGATGGCCCTCTTTCCCTTCTGTGTGACAGACACTGTCCTTCTTGCTAACTCACCTGCTGACAAATGTCATAAAGGGGTTTGTTTCCTACCCAGAATATTTTTTACCAGCCCCTTTGGACGCCAGGGGCTTGCATTTATTGTCAGTGCTACCTCAACTGTAGAATGTCCATGTGTTTTATTTTTTTTTGTTCGTTTTAAATTTTAATTTGGACTGTTAGCTGTTCAGATCTTCATTACTAAACCTTTCCCCCCATCCAAATGCTCTAAAATAGCAATTTACAGCACATAAACAGGGGCTCTCCTGGCAGGTGAAGGATGTTACTGCCATCTGCTGAGAGAAGGAGAAATCAGAGCACAAATACCCCAGTGGCACACCATTTCAGGGCAGAAGCCCAGGGGCACACGGCAAGGTGGAAGACTTAAATCCTCCATTTTTTTCTCTTAAACTCCACCTGAAACAGAAATAGAAGAAAAGCAGCGAGGCCCAGCGGTTCGTTACAGCCTTTATGCACCCAGGCTGGCTGCGTTCAGCTATTGAAAGGATGCTAGCACTTCCCAAGGCGACGCTTTCATTTCATGAGCAGGATAAGACCCAAGCAGGTGATGCGTTGCAGCTCTACAGATGTTCCCTGCACCAGTCAGGGGTTAAAGCGTGGGGCTCGCACTGCCGGGCTCCCCGGGGTCTGGCACGGAGCTCGCTGCAGCCCAGGAAGCATCCGGACAACGCTGTCAGACCGACGGTCTGATTCTGGGCTGGTTCTGCGTTTAGCTGGGCTCGATGATCCTTAGGAGTCCCTTCCAACTCGGGGGGTGTTCCGTGATTCTGTGAAAGCAGTCCCCAAATAGCAAACATCCACTCACGCCGAAGTGAAGCCGCCCGCTCCCATCTCCGCCGCCGCCGGAGGACCCGCGCTGCGACCCCCTGCCGCGCCACTCGCAGCCACGAGGGGGCGCCATTCCCTAGGCTTACGCGTCTCCGCCGCGATGCAAACGCGGCGCCGATCCGCCTCCCGACAGAGCCGCGGCTGTGAGTGGAGCACGCTTCTGACTGGCAGTTCGGGAGAACCAATCAGAGACCGTAACCCCGCCGGAGCCGCGAGCCAATGGGAGGGGAGGAGGAAGAGGAGCCGCTCACCGGAAGTGAAGTGGCGGCGGTGGTGACGGCGGGAGCGCGGCGGGCAGGTGAGGGGACGGCTCCTTGAACAGCTCCTGCACCGCTCGGCCTCCGCCTTTCTTCCTCTTCAGCACTGAGCCCAGCGAGCCCCGCGGCGCGGCTTTGGGCCTTCCCGGAGCCCGGCTGCAGCGGTGGGCCTGGGGCGTGAGGTCCTCCGCCCTGAGGGCCGCGCGTCCCTGCTGGCTGCTCCCTGCCCCGGGCTGCGCCGTTTCCCCTCCCGTGGGATGTGGGTTTAGCGAACCAGAGCTCTCGTGCTGTGCTGTTTGCTGGCTGGTTTGAGAAGTGAGTGTTTCATGTGCTCCATGGCATACGTGTGTGTTAGTGGAAAGCCAGCGTGGTTTTATTAGAGGGTTTCCCGTTTTGTGCACACTGAGGTATCTCCTGTTTGATGTGTTTTCTCGTAACTAGCTGTACGGTACATTCTGCGTGCTCACGTAAGTTACTTAATGTGCATTTCTTTGGTGTTCACTAGGTACTCTCATCTACAAAAATGGGTGAACCTCAGCAAGTGAGTGCCCTCCCTCCACCTCCAATGCAGTATATAAAAGAATATACTGATGAAAACATACGTAAGGGCTTGGCACCAAAGCCACCTCCACCTGTGAAAGACAGTTACATGATGTTTGGTAATCAGTTTCAGTGTGATGATCTGATCATCCGACCCTTGGAAAGCCAGGGCATCGAACGGCTGCATCCGATGCAGTTTGATCACAAGAAGGAATTAAGAAAGCTTAACATGTCTATCTTGGTCAACTTTTTGGATCTCTTGGATATCTTGATAAGGAGTCCAGGGAGTATAAAGCGAGAAGAGAAACTGGAGGACTTGAAACTGCTTTTTGTCCATGTCCATCATCTTATAAATGAGTACCGTCCCCACCAGGCTAGGGAGACCCTGCGAGTCATGATGGAAGTGCAGAAACGTCAGCGTTTGGAAACTGCAGAGCGATTTCAGAAGCATTTAGAGCGAGTTGTGGAGATGATTCAGAACTGCCTGGCATCCTTGCCTGATGATCTTCCTCATTCAGAGGGAGGACTGGGAGTGAAAACAGAGCCAATGGACACTGATGACGGGAACAACTGCATTGGACAGAGTGAAAAACAGAGAGAACGTTCTGGTTGCAAGAGAGATCAGGTTTTAGACAAAGATGCAGCGATGTGTAGCATTATTGATGAAATGACATGAAGGAAGCATTTTTTACATTAACTTACAACAGAGAGAGGCCAAATGGATTCTGAGGGTATATGCTGTATTTTGTCTTTTTGTTGTACCAGCAGTTGAAACATTCACACCTACTCGGGGGAGGTTGTGAATTGCTAAGTGAGATGAGAATATTTAATATTTTGTGTGAGCTATGTGTGTACTGGTGAAAACAAAAACTTATGCTTTGTGCAGCTTTTTCTGTTCAACGTCATTTTGTCACTTTCAGCTTTTTGGGGCATGCTTCGTTTTGTAATTGCCTTATGCTGTGGAAGCAGGGGATCTGACTGACTGAAATTGAAGCTGACAATTCCTGCATTTCAAATAAATGTTAGTTGTTTACACTTTAAATGGATCTTTTCAGGAATGCGTTAATCAAGATTAATAATTAAATCAACATAAAGTCTGAGAAATCCACTCCTTTCTAACTTTGTAGTAATGTGACAGTGTTAAAGAGAACTTAGAATTGTTTTATTACATGTGTATCATGGTGTAATTTGTCTTGTTTAGATCTGTGATGTTGTGGGTCTCTACAACTAAGTTGATTAAATGGATAACTGGCTTTTACACTGAGAACCTTTAAGTTAGAAAGATCCTTGAAGTCTGTCAAATGAAAGCTAAATCAGTCATGTTTAAAGAGAACTGGAGTTGGATCAAACCCATGGTGAGTGGAAAAGAGTGATTTGATAATGAAGAAGTGGTTTCTTTGCCCAGCCCCTCCTGCTGCGGAAATCCTACTTCCATCTTTTTGCCACAGAACACTCTAGAATGTATTTTTTTCCAAACTAGATACAGCACCTTAATAAAAGAAAAAAATAGGTAAATTTGTGGATGATGGAAGTTACTGAAACTATTTTTAACAGTCATTATGGAAAGTATATATTTCTTAGATAATTCAGCTGCTTTCAGGCTTGCAGATTTATTTAAATGAGCAGGTGGACCTTAACTGTTGGGTGGTGGACTGAGATCACTGTAGCTAAGGATGAATAAGCAAACAGGACACTCATGGCAGGAACTCATCTGCTATTTCAAGTGCATGTGATGTAAGTAATAATAAAGTGGAAGCATGTTTTTTCAGGGGCATTTAGAAATAACTTTATGGAGTTAAAACCTTTTGACCTCTGCAACTACCACTCTTTCCCTGAACTGTCTCAACTGTGTTGTTTTCCAGTAACTAAAACAATTGTGAGTCAGCTGAATTAATTGAGTATCTGCTTTGCAAGTGTTTTTTCAAGTGGAAGATAGGAAGAAACAGTTTTGTGTTGTGGATAAGAGAGATCATGTGCTGTGGAGCTAGTTTGCTGTGGTAAACTCTGGTTCAAACTCTGCCATTCAACTGCTGTAGATGCTCAGGACTTTTTTGGTTGATTTCTTCATTTTTTTTAATGTTTTAATAAAGTTGTAGGCCCAGGTGCTGTAGTTTCAACTGCAGGCTGGGTTCTAGCAGTAACTAATAACTGTAATTAGCTTCTTCAGGTGAAGGGATTGAAGTAAATGGGGATTGAGCCATTTAACATCTTAAGGCTGCTTTCACTTTCTGAGAAGTTTCCGAAATAACTTTCTTTCAATTCTTGGGGGGTATACCTTTAAAGCAAACCCTTAGATAAGTACCTGCGGGAGATTGTGCCACTTCCCAAGCTTTTCTACATCCAAAATGGTAAGTTTCTTTTGTCAAATCAATACAATGACAATTGTCCTTTCTCCTATTAAAGCTTTAGGTTAAAAATAAAAAAAAACAACTGTAGCTGCAGTGAAGGCAGTGTGTGCCATGTAGGGGAACTGCATTTCTGGCTGTGTAGAAGGATATGACTCACTTAAAAATGAGGCTATGAATGTTGTCTTTTCTAATTAGCCCACTCGTGTTGATGAGGTCTTATCCTGATGTTGCTTTTGGATGTAATGACAATATTTGAAGTATTTGATTCCTATGAAATGTGTTGGATTCTATATGCCCTGTGAAACTCAGTAGGATAAAGTTAATAAGAGCAACGAGCAGATGCTTTTGTTAGCCTGAGTGAGCTCAGGGATAACAAGTGCAGTTATTTGAACCAGGGAAGCCAAGGGTGTTGTCAGTGGGCAAAAGGGAAGAAAAGCAAAGCTACATTCTGTGGTTGCAGAGCAGCCCCGGATACTGCTGTTAATGATCAGAACAACATGTGAAAGCTGCATGCAGTATGCTATTTCCCCAGAAAAAGGAGTAGCAGAGAGGAGGTATTCTCTTACAGTCGGAAGTCTGCATGCAGATACCACCTTCTCTTCCAGCCTTTTCCAGCAGGTATGTTGCTGGTGTAGCACTGCCCCTTGGCCACAATTATTGGTTATTTGTAAGAAATCATTGCTTGTGACTTAATTTGTCTGTATAAAAGGGTATAAGGTAGATAATCTGCTTCAGCAGAGAATATTAATTTGCTATGGATCACATTTGATCGCAGGTGCAGTTCTAGTCTGAACAATATTGGAAGACATCATGTCCTCACTCGAGGTTACCCATTTCTAAGTGACCTCTGATATAACCATTCTTAAGAACCTGTTACATTGCTGAATGCTTTCTGTTTACCACTCTATTACACATCTTATGTAACCTCTTCCCCCTAATTCTATCACAATGGCAAGAGGGTGTGGGGAGCAGTTTGGGGCAATGGGTTATTGGTGACTCAGCTCGGTGGTACTAACAGCAGCTTAACCTGCTCTAATCAAGCAGATCTGGGGGGGGAGAAAAAAAGAGAAGTAGATTTCTGAAGTACCGCTGAGTATTTTAACCTTTTAGTCAAACCACAATCAGCGAGCACTCAGCTGCGTGTGTTCTCAGCAGCGACTAACAGACTAACCACAGGAAAGGCAATCCTGATCAAACCGAAGGACATCATCCTGTTCGAGGCTGACGTGCTGGTGTTGAGAAGTAAAACCAGCAGTTTATGAAGACAATAGTTTATTTTGAATGTAGGTGCACAGAGAGAATAAGAGCGTTCCTCATCTTCGGCCACAATGTCTTCTCATTTCTTCCTGGACTGGATCCTCCTGATCTGGCTTACAGGTAACTCAGTGGGTGTGAAAAATAGCTGGAAGTGGATGGAGGGGAGGGTTGCACAGAGATTTTGGGTAAGAGTGGTTGCGTGTCACAGAAACTGCTGTTTTGCATATTCAGTAGAAGTTTATCAGAATGTCTCAACAGTGTTCTGGTGATCTTATCTCCCTTTTAAAACAGAGATATTAATACAGGCAGATGGACACTCAGTGTTTGTTGGTAGGATATGTTGAACAGACAGAAAAGACATCACAGTTTTTTTCATATAGTTTTTTTTCTAAGGACTTTTACTATGAGAATCGTTTAGAGTTTCCTTTTTGTATTAAATAAAATGCATTCTTTTTGAAGATCAGTTTCTAGTATGTTACTGTGCTAACTTAGCACAAGACTGACTTAGAATTATTACAGAATAGTTTAGGAAAAAAATGGCTGAGATGCAGTTAGGCAGGGCAACGTTTTCCCAAGGAACAATGGCAATGAAGCCATGCGGTGCCTCTGATCCACTGGCACAAGTTGGGCTACCCAACTGGAGCAATGCCCTTGCCAGTGATGTACAGGGATGTTTATTAGAGATGATTAGTTGCTAGACTATTTCCTACTTCTATATTTGTGACCCTTGAAATGTTCATGTGCATAGGTCGACAGCTTTGCATACTTGATCCCATGCTGTGGGAAGTGAACAGGTTAGAGCTTGGTAAGAATGAGGGGGAAATGTGAGCTCGTGAAAAAAGAAGGTGTAGAAGTTTTCAGGAAAGCTCTGAAGATCTCTTCTGACAGGCACTGGTTAAATCCTTTCTCAGTGA
The DNA here is from genome assembly GCA_013399175.1 of Odontophorus gujanensis. Classification (NCBI taxonomy): domain Eukaryota; kingdom Metazoa; phylum Chordata; class Aves; order Galliformes; family Odontophoridae; genus Odontophorus; species Odontophorus gujanensis. The sequence continues at coordinate 1,042,573 of VXAB01001183.1, forward strand.
AAGAAAAAAGGAAATGCACAGCTGTGATTCTGATGAAAACTGCCTTTCAGTGGCTTTTCATTGAAAGGGAGGGAGGATTTCCCTCTATGGTTTTAATGAAAAATGATGGCTCTCTGTACTTCCATGCCTCGCTTGGATTAAATCTAAGCTAAGGGAAAAACAGAGACCGATTGAACTAGATGTGGCTGAAGAGAAGCCACAGAGCTGTGCAGATCCAAACTCTCTTCACCTTTTTGCCTGCTGCACACAATCTATTTAATGTTTGTATTTCTGTCCACAGGCCCCACAGTGTCGGGATTGCTCGTGAAGGGAGAGGTTGGCCAGAATATCACCGTGCCCTGCTTTTACAGGGTTAAGACGGAATACGACATCACCTCAGTGTGCTGGGGACGTGGTGCTTGCCCCAGTTCAAAATGTTCTCGTCCCATTATCTGGACAGATGGGTGGAGGGTGACAGAGCAGTACCACACAAGGTATGTGCTGAAAGGAGACCTGCTGAAGGGCAACGTGTCCCTCACCATCCTGAATGCCCAGGAAGCAGACAGTGGGACGTACTGCTGCCGTGTGGAGATCCCAGGCTTGTTCAACGATGAGACAACCAACCTCCAGGTGGTGGTTGAGAGAGGTGAGTGTAGGTGTGCTCCTGCATGAGTGCTGTTATGGTGACTCCGCTGCTCAGTCTGGAGTTTGAAGCTTGTGGAGGAAATGTTTTCTGTAATCACCCATAGGATCAACCTGTAGCATCTGGCAGACCTGTCGTTAGTTGGGTTAAGGGTAATCTGTCTTAGAGAATGCTGTAATCCTACTACAGTCACTGCAGTAATAATAATTAAAAAAGCAAACAACAAGGGCAGTGGTGCTTTGTTTAATGGTATATAGTGAATCTGAGCTTTCAAGAAAGCACTATTTATAGAATTGAAGAAGGGCACTGTAGGGTATCTGATGTGCCATACTTGCAGCTTTATCACAAAGACAATGCTTCATCTTTTTCTTCTGGGCTCCATGGTAAAGCCCAGGGAAATACAACTAGCATGGACAATTTTTCTTTATGTAAAGTCTTCTTTTGATTTCAGTTCTTCTCTACTTAAAGCATGATATCATATGGAACAATTGTCTCAGAGATGTGTACCTGGTTTTAGCACACTTTTACAGAACCATTTTCACTTTTTCACTACATGAATGGACATGAATTATAATGCATGTTGTTTGTTTTTCTGATGTCAGCTAGGGCCTCTACTGCAAGTCCTCTCACTCACACCTCTCCACCGACCTCAGGTAACTTTTTCCAGTATTAATCTCAATAGCATATATTAGCTGCATTGAAAATGGACATCTTAAAAAAGAAACGAAAAGACAGACGACAGAAATGTCTTGGCTAAAATTTACTGAACATACCAGAGAACTTGAGATCTGAACTTGGCCTGTAAATTGTACCTCACATTACATAAAGAGCTTAGCAGAAGGAACATGTACTTTGCTCCCCAGGTGTTGGGCTTAACTAGATGCTTCATTGGTGCTGCAAGCATTGTGTGTGTGCCCACTATTTAATCAAAGCACTTGTTGCTTAAGGTAATGTAACAAAGAAAACTGTTTTGCTGGGTTGGTTCAAAAGTACATCTAGTTTAGGATCCCTGCTCCATTAGCTGTGAACTGCAGATAATTGAGGAGGAATATGGAAACAGCAGAAATTTTGTGATACGATATATTGTAAGTATTCTCTTACCCTGCTGTAGCTTGTGTCTCAGAGATTGCCTACATCCCCAGTAGTATATGAATAGTCTCAGGTGAGGCCCATCATTGTGTTGGAGCATCCAATCCTTACTCAGCTTTGTTCCACTTTGCTTTATGTGTTTATAGACATCGGTCATATACCCACTCAGTTGTTTTTTTTTTTTATCTGAAAAAGCCAACTTTAATTTCCAGTATGCACAGGAGAATTTGTAGTCTAATGAGAGCTTATTATCAGGGTTTTGAAAGAAAAAACAGAGATGCTATTTGTATTTATCCCTTCATCTCAAATTTTACCAGTTGAGCAACACTAAAATGTTACAACACTTGCATTTCCTTCTTGGAAGAAGAAGTGAAAATTTTCTCAAACCGTTTCTATTCTTGTTGCAAATGATATGGCTTCCAGTCTTAGCTCTCACGGGTTTTCTTAACCATGTGACATTTTCCTTAGCTGCTAGGGAACAATTTTTTGTGCTTTGAGAACACAAGTTAATTTTTGCCTGGGGAGACTTAAAAAGATGGGTGACTGTGTTACTCTGATGTAGGGCTGTTCCAGCATCTGCCTTGAAAAAGAGAACAGTGAAGCAGATGATCCTCACTCTTCAAATCTCAGATTATGGCATAAGGTTAACCATTTATAACATGAAAGGAACCACCTGGGATTGTCATAACATGAATAGAAGATTTTGTTTTCAGGAGTTTTGTATCATCTGACAACACACACAGAAGCTGTGATGGATGGTGCAGATAACGTAGCAGTTTGTAGTCCTATTTTAAATATTGAAAATTGCTCTGGGAAATTACCTCAACATCCTCTGCATGCCCTATGCAAATGTATCACACTTCAGTTGGCTGTTTATTGTATAGCTGTGATCTGGGACTTCAAAAGTATCACTTGCTGTCTGCAACTCTACATCAATTCACATTCAAGGCCCTGAGCTGGTGCTTATCAATTTTCATCACATAATCTAATTTTACATCCACTGCCTCCTCTGATCTATGATATGGATCCAGAGCCCAACTCAGTAACTCCATCTTTCTAGGCTCTGTGTTGAGGTAATAGCAAGTGTTTCCTGGAAGGATTTCAAAGCTCTGGAAAGGTCACTGGAGGTTCCAGTATATGAGGAGTTTTGCAATTCCTTTGGATGGCACCAATGTCTTTATAATATGCACAGCCATGACTCCAGACCAAGGTACTTAGGTTCAATGATCTCAGGTCAGTAGTATACATTCTTTGTCCCAGCAGAATGGTTTTCTGTGCAAATGATATTGGTTTGTCTTGCTTTTGCTCAGCTCCTGGGAGTGCCAGTGAAGCATCCTTTACTGTCAGCACGTGGCCATCAGTTTCTGTTTCAGAAGCTCCTGAGACTGTAAGCATCTCTGTTGTGCTGTACTGAGATTATGTACTTAGTACATCGGAAGTTACTGGGTCATTCCTGCAGTTAAATTATGGCATTTCATTTTGATTGCAAAATAATGGGGTTTTGTTTTGTTTTTCTGGTCTGCTCATTTATTGCTTTCAAAAGAATGCTTATGGGGTCATTATGCAAGGGAGAGAACAAAGTGCTTTGCTTGCAAAAACTGTTTCCTTCCTAGTAAGCTAGGAAGACCGTTAGCAACATTTGTATTGCCTTTCAGGCCTCTGGTTCCTACTGGAGCACCTCAGACTACCCAGAAGTAACCTCAACCCTGCAGGTACCAGCAGGACATGGGGAAGGGTCAGAACTGGACCACAGGGCACACAGCACTGTCTGCTCAGCTGAGTCTTCCAACTCATGCTGTGTGTTAACGGGCAGTAGCATCATCTTAATTTAATTGTCAGGAATACAAGACAGCCAAGGGGAAGGCCTGATGTTATGTACTGTGAGGTAGTATGTACTCTGGGCATTCATATTGCTGCACGTGCAGACAGCCAGGGACAGTACTAGCTTTCAGCATCTTCCCAGCTCTTGAAGAGAGGTTGGATACCTATTGGCTGGCTGGCTTCCAGAAGTAGTGCTGAGTGGTGAAGGCACATTCGTTTCCTAGGATAAAGCTTTGAATAACTACTGAGTAAGCTGACAAAAAGGGAGGCAGAAGGAAAATACCAGGGGATATTTAATCTTATGATTAAATAAAGACATTCACCAAACAGTATTAAATGTTAGGCTTCTTCCTTGGGCTGAAAGGAACCAGGAACAAATGTGAACAAATGGGACTGGTCATAACCTCAGGTTCTTTGACAGTGTTAAGAAATAATATGTTTCACAGCAGGGTTCACACAAGTGTTGCATTGTGAATTCTTGAAACTAGTATGTCAAGTTGGGCTCTTGCTCTCAAGTGCATTTTCACTGCAGGTTTTCAAAATGCACAAATGGCCTCTGGGTCCTGCATGGGACATAAGCTCTGAGTTCCACTGTCACTAATCTGTTTTGTGTTTGACAGAATTCATCCATATCAACTCATAGTCAGCAGTATTCTGAAAAGAGTGTTTACCTCAGAACTGGATTGTGTGTGGCATTTCTGGTCATCCTTGTTTTGGGTCTGATCCTAGGTAGACGTAAGTACTTCTCAGAGTTTGGGTTTTTTTTTTATTATTCTAGTGTGGGTTGGGTACGTAAAATCACACCTGTGGCAAATGCCACATGTCTCCTGTGTCATGAAAGTAAGCTTATGACCACCTTACCTGGATTTGAAGAGGACACATGGTACAAGCCCACATCTCCTGCCCTGCTCCTTTCCCCTCAGTCACTGCCTGTGTTGTCCCAGACCTTCCCAGTGATAAGTGAAGGGATGCAGGTTTCCTGTCACTGTACCCAATGTTTTTCATGTGCCAGACTTTCTCCTTAGATGCTCTTGCTCAGACCAAACCACATGAATTGTATACTTCATGGAACTTATGGGGATTTCCTATACTGAAAATCTCTGCTTAAAGTTCCCTAATTTCGTTTCTTGCACTTTTTATTTATTTATTTATTGGGCTGAACCTGCAACTTTACTTGCTTTGAATGTCTTAAAAAGCAATGTTTATTTTTCTTTATTTTCATTCTGGATGATCCTTAGGATATTTACGCAATATGAAGAAAGTGAGTAAGTTTGCAAGGTAAGTATTTTATTTCTGCTTCAGCTAATAGGAAAAACTAGGTCCCAAAAGCAATTGCTGTGATTCCTGCTAGATGCATGCTGACTGTACATACTCTAATTTGATTTTTCTTTTTAATCTCAAATTAATAAGAAACATTGTGAAAGAAATTAATAAATCCTGCTATTCGTCCTTAGTAAACAAAAAATGAATCTAACTGCCAATTCAGTGCATTAGGGAGTAGACAAACTTCAAATGTGGGTTCTCTCATAAATGGAAAAATGATTCATTATCAGTTGTGTTTAAATAAGTGTTTTTGCATATTTTACATTTTTTTCCAGTGAGCTCGTTCCTTTAACTGTCTGCTCTTTTGTGTTTCTATTGTCTGTTATTTAACAGCCTTGTTTTTACTCATGTGTGCAGCTCTGTTGCATTTTGGAGACCAGAACGTGCTGGGAACCAAAGTGCCCTGGAAGTTGAGATCCACGCAGAGGAAAACATTTACACAATACACTAATTGTATGCATGCCTGCCTTTGTCATCTCTGAGACTTTAAGTATTTTCCAAAATGTTAGCTGCTCTCTCTGCTCTGCAGCTAAATGTGACTGGACTACTAAAGCGTCACTCATATCATTCTAATAAAGCAAATAAAAGCTACAATTCTAATTAAAAACTTTTATCAGCTTGTTCCAGAAACAGAAACCCTGCTGGCTGCAATGGAAATTTCCAGATTCTGTTTATCAAACAGTAAGGAAAGTTACCATAGACAAGGGGGTACAACTTTAAACTAAAAGAGGGGAGATTTAGGTGAGATGGTGGGGGAAAAAAGCTTTACTCAGAGGCTGGTGTGATCCTGGCAGTGCTGCCTAGAGCTGTGGGTGCCCCATCCCTGGAGGTGCTCAGGGCCAGGTGGGATGGGGTCCTGGGCAGCCTGATCTGGTGCGGGGCAAGCAGCCTATGTGTGGGATTGGAACTGTATGGGCTTTAAAGTCCCCCTCCAACCTAAGCTGTTCTATGATGCAGTCTGCTTCACATTCTCTCTTACCTTCTGAAAAAATGAAGTGGCAGGATGACTCTTCAGTCACAAGCCATCCACAGTTTTAAAACTTGTCTCTATTTGGTGTGCTACCTAGTAGCTACGAAACAAACTGTCATCTGAAGGGAAGAGTGACCTCACAGCTGCCTTGACACAGACAATGGAAAACCTTAGTAGTAATCCTATATCAAAATGCTTTTCATTAATTTTTTTTTGAAGTTGTGCATGCCTGTTCCCGGTAACAGCTCGGTTGTGCGGTGTGTGAATTTCTGCCTACCCGTGGTTAAAGCTGGAGGAGCTGCTGGTGCTCACCCTCCCATGGGGTGTCATTGGAGCCTGAAGGATACTTGCTTTTACACCTTGCTTTCAGAGAAGTGTGACTAAGTGCGTTTTACTCTGCAAAATGCGTCACTTTCTTGCTGTGGCTTTCTCCTTGGGCCCATGTATACCCTGAGACATTCTCAGGGTGGAAGATTTAATTTCCAGATCTCTAAAGCAACCAGGCAAACAGAACTGCTCTATGGTTTTCTGCTCTTTCAGGCAGGAGAGCGACCAGCTCTCACCAGGTATTACTGAGTGCAAATTTCAGCCCGTAGTTCAGCCCCCACAGCAACGTGCAATGCCTAAAGCACACCCTGCTGCCATAAAAGGACAGCAGGCTTAAGCTAACTTTGTCATTAAGATCATTTTCAAGGTAGCTGTGCATAGAACAAAGCTATGTCAACCACTGAGACATAAAGGAGCAATAACAGAATCAGTAGGTGTGCATGTTAACAGCTGGCACACTCGGCCATGGTCTGGTTGTGCTGTTATGAGGAGCTGAGTTCAGTGGAGCAGTTACACCTCCTGTCCTCAGTTGCTAACCAGCTCTGCCATTTGCTTTCTTCATGTCATGTGCTGCCTTGTATAAGAAGTTACTGAAACTAGAATAGTTCTGTTAGTTTAAGATTGTATTTGTTTGTTTGACTATTAGCAGCAGCTACTAAACTAGAATCAGTGGCCCCTCTGCAGATGATGCTTTCCGTCTGGCTTGCTGACAGGTCACAGCTGCAGGCTCTGGCCTGACCAGAGCTGGAGGAAGTCTGACCTGATCTCTGAACAAAACTCACAAAACATCTTTGGCAATTTCTGCTTCTGGCTGCTTTTACCAACTAAATAATCTTTACAGGGATTAGGACAAGAAGTGGGCGGTTTCCAAAATCATCTGATTCCAACCGCTTGTGCTTTTCAGGAGTGTGAGGATTGCTGATTGTGAAAGCTGCTTGCCCATAAGGGCTTTTTTTCCTTAATATTACAGACAAATTAGGACTAATTTTTGTATCAGAGAGTTTTTATGCAAACTAATGTTCTCTCTTGTCAGTGCATCTTGGAATAGGTGTTTCAAAAACAATTTCCAGAGTCGTGCAGGTGGCACTTGAGTGTGTTTACCTATTAAGAGGCTTTCCAGCTGCACACAGCTGGCAGTCTATCAAACCTGATAAGACTGACAAGTCATAGAGCTCTCTGCCTGCAAGAATCCACTAGATAGCAGTATAGATAAAGAAAGAAAAGCACATTTTTCTACTTCTTTCTAGCACGCTTGAATGTGATGGATTTTGGGTGGCCCTTTTCAATGCCCAGTCTTGGTAAAGAAGTAAAATTGTGTAAAGCCATGCTTCTATCTTCCTTCCCCAGTTTCTTGGAACAGGCTTTTGAGAAACTTCATTGAAATTAGTAGCTGGATAAAGACCCAAATTAATGTCCCAGGTGGAATTCAGCTTCTCCTCACATTGGCATCAGCTGAGCACTGGCTCATGATGACTGTATGATAGTGAGTGATAGAACAGGAAGGAGGAACTAAGACCTGTTATAGAGGAAACATATCTGAAATATGTTATGTTTCATCAGATCTTTCATTCACAGAATGGCTGGAGCTGTATGTATTTGGCACTGTATGAACTATACGTGGTAGAATACTGTAAATTAGGTGTTTTACTGATTGCTGGTTAATGTGCCTTATAACATTGACAAAGGACACTGTATTGTTGTGTCTATCCCTACTGACAGCTATTACGCTACACTGAAGCATCCCTTCAGAATAAACTCAGAAGAGTTCTTTGAACTTCTTGAGTTGTCTAATGCAGCATTGGATGGTGAAAGGAGCAAGTCACTCTGGCTTAGCTGCAGTCTAGTCTATCGAGGATCTACTTCTTGCCATAGTAACACAGTGTTGGTGTGATGGATAAGGATGTCAACAGGTCTGCAAACAAGAATCATTCTCTGATGCTATGTTGGGAGTAGGGGTGGTATCAAAATGTTAATCCCTCTCCAGCCCTCCTTTACTGCTCAAGATTTTGAAGGCCTGTATCTCTTTTCGAGGCTGACTTGATACGGACCATTCACTTATCCCAACTATGGAAGCTCTTCCATTTTTTTTCACCATTCCTTTTGTCCTTCCTCAAACTCTTTTTGGTTCTAACCTTTATTTTTTTTATTTTTAAGTAAAGGGAACTAGAACTACTGATGGGATTCAAAGTAGACTTGTGCAGATGTCTAATGATGTCTTCTGATCTGTTCTCTTTTCAAGGAATAAATAGCTTGTTAATAGAGAACATGGAATTTTTAATAATAATTGCTAAAATATGCCTTTTTTTCCCCCTCAGTGTTACCAAGCATAGACATGATATTTTCATGGTACTGTGCCTGACAAGTCCTAAATCCCATTCCTGAGGGGGTAGAGTTTAGAATTATTTTCCCCATTTGCACCACATTACATTTACTTACAGAGTTTTGTCTATCTACCTGCAATTTGCATTTGCAGCAAGGAAACAAGAAAAGTCAAAGCTCAGCCTGAGTTGACATTGACCAGTGTGATATCAGTCAATAAAAAAGGCTTTTTGAAGTATGTCAACAGCAAGAGGAATTCTAAGAAAAAGCACTGGACTGGGAGTTGTTGCAGATGATCACCTAACAAAAAAGGATGAGGAAAATATGAATCTGGGAAAAGACAGAGGAGTCTTCAAGCAGAAGGCAGAATCAAGGGCAAAGAAGGGATTGGGAAAACTGAAGACACAGGTGGAGATTAAGCCAAATGTTTAAGAGCATAGTGTAAGAGCATAGTTCTTCCTGCTAACCACATAAGAGTAATCAATCTTAAGAATTCATGAACGGCAAAAAAAAAACACCCCGCAACTGTCTGATAGTAGTACCACAGTCAGTATCTTGGAAAGGGAGAGAGGAAGAAGGCACCTATCCCGAAAACAGAAGCAATTGTGGTACGTAAAATCTGGAAATGGAGAAATGAAACTTCAGTTGGGCTCACTCAGCATCTTTTATGGTAGCTATAAAGTCTAGTTTTCTCTTCTTCCTCTCATTGACCTGGGGTTGCCATCAGCCAAAATGTCCCATTTTGTGTTGTTCCACTGGATTATGATACAGATCTTTGTAGGTGAGTCTTCTTCTGCTTGATTGCGTGATTGCTCAGAGAAGAAAAAAATCAATGGCAGCATTTATTTTACCCATGTTATGTATGCATCACAGGGAAAGAGGATTTTATACAGTTTCAAAAATTTTGTTTAACTTACAGAGTCAACTCATAGAGTTAACATCTCAAGGTGTTATTATTTTAATTTAAAAAATGTATGTGGTTTCTTCTATCTATAAACTTGGTTAGTTTTCTCTGTCCCCCAAATTATCTACCTTATTTACTTCTGCTGAATATGTATTGCTGGTTTTGCTTCTCTATCTGTGTCTCCACTATGACCCAAGGCAGACACAATCCAAGCCAGGGAATTGAAATATTGCTAGAGTAATGAACATATACCATGATAAAGAAAATATTTCCTGAAACTCTCTGAGGGCTGTCTGCTGCTTTGAGCTGCACACTGTCACAGGAATCATTAAGGCTGGAAAAGACCACTAAGATCATCTAGTCCAACCATGAAGGAAAGCATGTCTGGAGATTATTCTCCTAAACTCAGACACTGAGTGCTTGCTCATCTAAAATCTGGATCCTCAAAGAAATAGTAGTAATTTCTGCATGCACGTCTAGGCATCAGTGATGCAGTTTCCAAATTGCTGAATGTGGCTCATGAAACATGACTTCACCCACTTCCAGTGAGGCATGAGCTCCTAGTGAGAGTTGTGCTTGTAAATCACTCCAGTATTTCAGGAAATACTGCCTGACATGACTAAATATTAATTGACCAATCTCTACTGGGATTAATTATCCAATATAATAATGACAGCAATTGTGCTGTCCTTAAATCACTCTGAAAAGTAGTGGAAAGATTTTGGTAGGTGGTGGAATATATTGAGGTCTCTGCTGTGCAAATGGCCCTGTGATGTAGCCTAGGGAATTCCATAATATTTTTGATCTTTTGCCAGACTCAGCAGAAGAAATAAGAGGCCTCTTTCCTCTCTGTATCTTCATCCTCAACATAAATTGGAGGGACTGGTCTCCATTTGCTCTTGTTTTCAAAAACTCTTTTATGCAGAGCTACTAAAGGATGAGAATGGCTTTTTGTTACCTCCTTCTCTTCAATCCAGCTCTTACTGAGAAATGGTATCTTGAGACTCAAGGAAGTAAGATTGGCTGTTAAATATTTATTTCTGGTTTATAGGATATTTTCTCTGACACCTCATTACTGCAAAGGCTTTAAGGAGAAATAAGAAATAAGGTTGATAGGGAAAAGACATCCATTGTCTTCTGCTAAAAAAAAATAAATAAATAAAAATGGAAAAAGCTATTCCTGAAAGAGAGTAAGGAAAAAATTCTTTTTCAACCAACTGTCTTGAATGTCTTTGTCCATCCACTGACCAGTCTACATGAGATAAAACCATTACAACAGCAATTATACTGCTTAATGCTATCTATAATTGAATGTTGTTTCAAGGGAAACGGTATATAAATATGGGTATATATATATATGATCTAAACAATTATGAATACTTTCCCACCTTGGAATATGAAATATACATCTGGAGTCCATTTCTCTTTCATTTGGATTAAAGATTCAGAGTGACAAACCTCACTGACTTCAGTTGGACTGCCCAGGCACGGCTGTTGCTCCAAATGCCTTGGGTCTAGCCTGGATCCTAGGCAGGTCATTGCCATAGAAAAGGACTAGTCAAAGGTGTCAGCATAGAACAGTCTCAGGAACTTCTTTCTTAATTTCAAAGGTATTTAAATTCAATCCTGCTTACTATTTCTTCTGGAAAATGTGTCTGTGGAACAGGCTGCAGCTGAGAAGGAAATTACATGGCCTTCGGTTAGAGGTTCATACTGTTATAGCAAGATAGTTGTGGTATTGAAGCTCTCTCCCTGCTAACCTGTGGTGCAGGCAGATGCTTGGAATATTAGCTTCACATAAATTAAAAGAGGACTTGAAACTGCAAAAAATATAACTTCCTAGCACCAATACTGGTGGGAAACTGCCCTGGAGACATTCTGGTGCCTTGTGTCTTCCCCTTTCTTCATTTTTCTTTCTTTCTTTCTTTCTTTTTTTTTTTTTTTTTTTTGCTTTTTACTCTAGTGTCTGCTTATTTTAAAGAGAAGGACAGGCAGAACCCTTTGTTAAAGGGTTGCTTAGTGAAGCTATTTTTGCACTGTGCAAGACTGGGATGAAACAAGAGCAGAAGTCTATTCATTCTCAAACTGTGGTGTTGTCGCCTCCAGGAATAGTTCAAGCTGGTCTTGGTTTTACACTCATCTTTTTTGGGGTGACTATGTTAACCTGCTCCAGTGTCTAATCCCATGCTTCTCTACTTTCAAGGCCAACCAGATGAATTATTTTGTTCTCTTGTCACCAGAAGGAACCTACTTTTTCCAAGCAGCGAAACAAGCAGCCATTTTGCAAAGCCTTATGCTGTAGTCAGAAATTTTCTCTCTCTCTCTCTTTTTATTTTTATTTTTTGCAAACTCTTCATTTGTTTCACTGCTAAAACTTCTGCCCTTCATGCCATATTGCATGTTGTTTTGTCTGCTCCCACTCTTTTAGCATTTGGAGCAGTGGAAACCTGAACCAGTCAACTTATGTTGCCAATGGGATAAGGGATAATGAAGCTGAAATGTCATCCCAATAACATGAGGCAGCCTTCCACAGACTAAAACCTCACCTGGGGAATAGTCCATTAAAGAAAAAAACAAGAGAAACATGGACACAATTGGAGGCATCACTGTTTGCTATCTGGGAGTCACGCCAAAAAGAAAAGACTTTTAAACAGCTGGCAAAATTGAAATGTTTGGCAAACCAGTGCCAGAGCTGGTGATAACAGCAGCAACTGCTGTAAGTCCTCTTTGGGGTAAGGAAACTGCCTATGAGATATCAATCTATGGGGTGATCCTCTTGCTACAGTGGAGGACCAGATCTAGATGTTCCCCATGTCCCTTGGTTCCTGCTCTACTGTTTGTAAATGATAACGTGGGGGAAAGTCAGCAAAGCAGGTAGCACCAACAAATACAGGGTGAATGTAAACCAGAGGAGATTTATCACTGTATGTAAACTTCTATTTTTGTGTAGTGTCTCTCATGAGGAAGAAAACCCTTTCAGGCCCATCTGGGAATTGCATGGAAAGTTAAGAGGGAATGATAGCAAACCAGATGCTAAGGTGGGTATTGGCTGTAAACCAAAAGAAGAGCTGGTCATCAGGAGTAAAAACACAATTCAAGTCTGCATCTGCTGTTTTTAACATTGATTTAACAATAGCTGTTAAAGTTCTTGTGAACACAGGTCTGCAGGTAATTTAGAGTTGGTAGGGCTTGCTCAGGGACTGAAAGAGCTTTATGTGAATAGATTCCCCTAGGCAGATCCCACTGCTCTGCCAACTTAATTAGGACCTAATTTCACACAAGAGTAGGTAATTTGGCACCTACTATTGAGTCTGTCATGGAAAGGCAACCATGACAGAACTTTTTGTTCAAAGGAGGTGATGGCAGACTGAGAACACCAAATGAGTTTCAAAACAGGTTTCTGTACAACTTTGAAAGAGTCTCTTAGAACAGGCAGTGGGATGGGAGTTGAAATCCCAAATTCCATTTGCACACGTCTGATCTGTGTTTGGGTCATCAACAACAGTCTTCAGCTTTTGTCATCATGCACGTGCATGCATTTACTCCTAGTTTTTTCCTCCTCAGCAGTGCACACAGCATCAGAAACTGTTGTTCGAGGAGTGATAGGACAACCTGTCACATTGCCTTGCTCCTACCGGGTGGAACGAGCGAAGGACATCTCCGATATGTGCTGGGGCAGAGGCCCGTGCCCAAAATCCAAGTGCAGTAACAAATTTTTGCACACCACTGGGAGCAGGGTGACATTCAGAGCATCGCAGCGGTACAGCCTGCAGGGCTATATTTCCTACGGGGATGTGTCTCTGACGATTCAGGAGGTGAAGGCAGAAGATGCGGGCACATACTGCTGCCGCGTGGAGATCCCTGGCTGGTTCAATGACATTAAGCAGAACATTCAACTGGTGGTGTTCAGAGGTGAGTTTAGGAGACTTCTCTGGATTTTTGAGCCATACAAGATTCTGGCTTTTTTGTTTCTGTGAGCGTGTCAGGGAATAACCACTTGCAGCCTACAAATAAATCAAACCCACAAATCAGGGCTTGGTTTCTGCTAATTAGGCAATAAATTTGAACAATAACTCTCCTAACTTAAGTCACAGTATTTAAGTAGGTAGATATGTTTTTGGTAAATCCTCATTTGGCTTTCCTCAAGGAATGCTCTGATTCAGCTTATCTCTCAGTTACAATCTTTCTATACAGCAACCAGTGTGAAGAAAAAGACTACGAAAAATGGTTCCAAATCCACAAAACGTTCCAGAAAAACAACTCTTGCACCCCAAACAACCTCTGATCTTCAAAGAACGGTGCAGACTGCTGTTTTCTTGACGACCACTGTCCCCCCAGCAGCTCCTGCAACCACTGAGTCTTCAACAGTAACAACTGCGTTTTTTCCCCCAATATTTGATGAGACAAGTGGCACTTCTCTAGAAAAAATGGTGTCAACCAGTGCTCTCCCAGATTTTTCAGCCAGTTTCCAAGCAGCTGATGTGAGGACTGAAGGTGATGGCATCCTCAACTCAACAGAGTTAATCCTTCTTCCTGAAGGTATAAAAATAACCAGCTCCAATGCTTTACTTGCCTGCATAACAGAGATAGTCTATGTTAGCCTGACTCAGGCATCATAAAGATTCTAAGGGACAGATAATTAATTGTGCCTTGGAAAGTTTATTTGAAACACGTGTGAGTATGCATATAGGTAGTATGTTTTAGAATCACAGAATCGTTTGTTTTGGAAAAGATCCTTAAGGACCATTGGGTTTAACCTCCCTGCAATGAACAGGGACATGCACAGCTCCATCAGGTGGAGCTCCATCAAACCTCCTCCAGCCTGACCTTGGTATCTGCAGGGCTGGGGTACCACCACCTCTGGATAACCTGTGCCAGTGCCTCATTGTCCTTATCAAAATGGAAGTGCAAGTCAGATGTTGTGCACATACTGCTGCTGCACGGAGATCCCGGACTGGTTTAATGACATCAAAAGAAGCATTTGGCTGGTGGTGCTCAGAGATGAGTTTTGGGACTTTTGTACAGTCACCTGGGAGAAATCCAACACTGCAGGAGAGGTGAAAACCCAGTTGTGTCTGTTTGGCAGTTTATTTTTGATGGAAGGTGTTTTTATTGATGTGAGTAGCTTTCAGAAGAGGGCTGAAACAAGTTGCCCATTTGAATCTAAGTCAATGAGCAACTCTAATGAGAAAATCATTACTTGAGCTATTTTTTCTTTCAAATGGAATGTTTTATTTTTCATTTCACAACTATATTTGTGGATTTAAATGAAATTGGAATCATCAGAAGAACCTTTGGAAATTGAATTAAATTCGATTTTTCATTTGGTATTCATCTAATGGTAAAGATTGGTTTGATTTTACTAACTTTACAAGGAAACCCATGTAAAGAAATTTGTCTTAGAGTTCCAAATGTCTTCTCTCTTATTTGGCCAAGATGCATGTTAAAGTAGGGATATTGCAAAGCCAAGAAGAGGCAGAAAAGCTTTGCAAAACACAGGGAAAAAATGGTAGCCACTCGCCCCAATGCAGACAGAGCAATTATTTTTCTGTCTTTACAGGAGGTTGTTCTGGGGTGCAATTGTTGGTGAGAGAGAGCTCTAGGTATGCCCATTGTAAGCAATTTATTGGGAGACTGGGGCAAAAATACTTCAATCCCATTGCTATCTCCGAGTCTTATGGCAACAGTACTTAAAAAGGGACTGGCTGAAAGGACTAATGAGAAACTTGTGGCTGAAAACCAAGCCTTTTTTTTATCTAGAATGACTGAGGGACTCAATATCTATAATTTTAGAAGGGCACTGAAGAGCAAAAATATTCTGCACATTTAGGAGATTTGCTATGCAAGGTTCTAGTCCTGTTTTGCGAGAGGGCCAGGGAGGTGTGTTTGAAACCTGCAAAAAAAAATTAAACCCAGAACAGTGGCAGTTGGTCACCTGAGGCTTGGTTTCTGCTGATTAGACAACTATTTTAAAACAATCATCTCAAATTCATTCACCATATTTTAGTAAATAGATGGTTTTCATTCACTTGGTTAATTGGCTTTCCTCAAGGTGAGCTGTGAATGATGAGATCCACCTTTTCTTTTTGGTTACAATTTTTCCATGCAGCACCTCGAGTGATGACAACAACCATCAGAAGAGCTTCCATTTCCACCAGCCATTTCGGAACAACAGCTTTTGCTCCCCGAGAAACTCCTGATCTTCAAGCAGCCACATGGGCTGCTGTCCCCTCAGCAGCACCTGTAACCACCATGGCTTCCCCAACATTTGATGAGACGACAAGCCATAACCTTCTGGAAAAAATGGTGACAACCAGTGATCTCCCAGAATTCTCAACCCCTTTCCAAACAACTGATGCATGGACTGAAAGTGAAGGTGTGTTCTGCTCAACAGAACCTGCCTCTCCTCCAGAAGGTACAAAAATAACCAGCACCAGTGCTTTCTTTTGTCTGTGTAACAAGATTTTTTGTGTTAAGCTGACTCAGGCATTGTAGCAACTTTCCAAACACAGATGATTAACTGTAGCTTGGAAGGTTTCTTTGAGACGTTCATGGGTATGCACATATGTATTATGTTTAAGGAAATGGAGAGCACATGTTGTGACTGACACCAAACCACGGGGAATGGTCAAGAGAACAGGTGACTGGTTTTGCCTTCAGAGCAGTTTTAGAAGGCTGGAGAAATAAGTTGGTAGAAACCTCATTAAGCACAACAGAAATGCAAATTTTTATGCTGGAGTTGGGAGACTCACTCATGCCTGCACTATTGTATTTCTTGATTTGGGAAAGACAAGTGAAATGCCTCACTGAAAAAGCCTTTTACTCAGATAAGCTGCAGACTTGAGAACGGTGGCTTAGTTTCGCCTTAGTTGCAGATGCAGAATTGCATGAGCAGTTCTGAACACCATATGTAGAACCCCCAAAGCAGTGATCTTTATGAGCAGTGGCTTTTATTTTGTTACAGTGACTACTGAATTCCCAAGTATACTTCTGACTGCAGGCACTACTGAAGAGGCCAACACTTCTCTCTTGATAAATGATGTACCAGCTGTAGGTGAGTACAATAACGCTGGAAGGTCAGATGTTGCACGTTCAGAGAAACGATGAAGTTGTCATAAATGAAAGTATCAACTACTCTTGAGAATGTACCAAACATTTATTGATAGCTATTTGTTACGTGTGTCAGTGAGAGGGATTTGGTGTCCACAGAGTAGTTGTGTGAAGTCAGTATGGAGCAACAGATGAAAATACCATGTTTTCAAGGCCTCCAAAGGAAGCAGGTTTTGAGTCACTTTCTGCTATTGGGTATCTCAGGTCTGAATTAAAAGCTGCTGTTTGTCACCGTCGAAGCTGAACTGCCAGATATCTGATCTGTCATCAGTGTGAATCCACTGAGCTTTCTGTTTCAAACACTCCCTGAATGTCATTACTGAACAGATTCCGCCAGATGTGGCTGCAGGCTCAGCTCTCCAGTGCCCATTGTGTGCCCCTGGTGATGATGGAAAGCAGCAGGCAATGGAAACCATCAGTCAATCCTTCAAGTGAAAAGGAACTGGGGTACAAAATCATGACAGGCCTGAGAAATGGACAAACTCACATGAAGTTTGCACTTCATGGTTCTCAGTCAAGTACATATGAAGAGCAGACCGTTTTATTCAGGTGTCAGAGCCTGTCCACCAGAATCTGGAAATGATGACTTTAAAAATGGAAAGCTAAAATTCAAGGATGGTGTCATATCTGGCTGTTAAGAGAGGACACTGCACACACATAGTATTTAGGTTTTTCCAGACCTTCTTTTGATAGATCTAGAGAATTGCAGCAGAAACCATTCCTGAATACCCATGGAAGCTCATGAAAGAGACTTAACTGATCTCCTGAGAACATATGAGCAGCACTATTTTGCTTCTTATCTTTTTGATATAATTCTGCATAATGCCCAAGTACTGTTTTTGTAAATATAGTGAGTCTTGGAAAGAGTCTTACCACTGGGATTCAGGAGGAAATCGTGGGCTAGAGAACCGTCACTGTATGAGTAACAGCAGGCAATGTACCATGCTGTGTGAATCATGCATGCTCCCACCCCTGCAAAAACTTGTCATGCTGTTTCCAACAGCCACGTATCTGAAAATGCTGCAGCATAGTTAAGCACCAATTCTTAATAAAAACAAAAAACAAAAAAAAAACAACAAAAAAACCACCATTTTCCTACATGGGCATCATCTTATTGTAATGTTTCAGAGGTACTGAGAATCTACTTGAGAATTAGAAATCAAGGTGTATGGAGCCCAGTTTGTGTTTGATGGAGCTGCTCTATAAGCCAAGTCCAGACAGAACCTCATCTGTTTTTGTTAGTCAATTTCTCACATGAGTTTGTGAGACAGATTGTGTTAGCTGGGTGTTTGGTTCCTGCTGAGTGGGCTCTCATTTAGTTTCTCTTCTGTCTTTGCCTGCTTTCCCCCAGCAACTGCCCCGCCAGCGCCAACCACACTTCAGACTCTGAAGTTAACCCTTGGTCCCTCAGGTACGGAGAGGAGGAACCAATAGTTGCTCCACCAACCATGCTGTGGTTTGCTGCCAGAAAGTCTAATCTGACCTGTGGGACATGTGTGCCAGAGTGAGATATGATGTATTTGTTACTTGCCAGAATCTGTTTTCTACTCCAATGGAAAATTCTGTTAGCGTGCATGTGAGATACCTGTGTCCTGTCCGTGTCTTTGATATCATTCAAACACATGCTTTGGTAAGATGGGAACAGAGCAGCTCAGCTGTCACAGGGAAGCTGATCTGAACTGATATATTTGTGGGAGATCCACCAAAAGAGTTATCTACAGGAGGAAATGAAAAAAAAATTGCACATTTCTTCCGGAGGGATTACTTGTGACTACCTGATCATCCCTGCTGCATCCCTGTGACATTCTAGGAGCCTCATGCATACAGTGTTTCCTTCAGTTGTGGTTTTGGACACCATAAGTGTGTTAAATGTACGTGCCCTGGCAAGTGACTCATCTGGTCCCCACTGCATTTTGCTAATACAGAGGCTCTGTGGTTGTTCCCTTGTCAGACCCTTGGAAGCACTTCTCATCACAGTCTTTCTATACATTAGGGGATGACCCAATGCACAGAAATTTTCCTGTCCTGAGATGAGCTGCAGTTTCAATTTGCTGAGCTCAGCCACCCTTCTGTTTTGGGATGCTGCTCAGTGTTGGGTACTTCCTGTGAGGGACTGAGATCTTCAAATACTTAAATACTTCAGTATTTCATAGCATGAGGTCATGATGAGCTCAGGGTGCCCAGGTTAATATTTTTGTGACTTTAAATTCACCAGCCAGAACGAAAATAGTAGGATCAGAGGACTGCAGCCTATTAGTTTGCTGCAAGATTTCTTAAGCATTCGTTTAGTTCATTCCTATGCCCAAAGCTTAGAAGACCAGCACTGAATTATTTTTAATAACCTAAGATTAAATAAAAAAAGAAAGAGAGGAAACCCACCAAAGCATCATCTTGATAGAGCTACCTTAAACCCTGTGGAAAGTTATCTGAAAATAACATAAAGGTATTTCCTGTGGCTTCCAGCTAAAGCAACCACACATAACTGTGACCACAAACAAACAGAGGCAGCTCCTCTAGTTAGACTTGTGCCTTGCTGACTAGCCATGCTCTCTGTTACATCTCGTCATGCTTAAAGAAGTTAAAACTCTCTTACAAGTGACAAGTTTATTCTGTCTTGCTTCATGTCCTGTCCCTTGGAAGCCTCTTATTTCCTTGATGAAGGCTGACTTTTCCTGATGGTTGCCTGTATACAGTTTGTGGCTGAAAGAGATTATAAACTGCTGGTTGAGCAGTGCTCCATTTCTCCTATTCAGGGCCAGACTTTGCATGTTGGCCCTCCCTCAGATGACTATGTCAGTAATTATTTTCTTCTCTCTTGTTTTTAGAGGCTTCACTGAGTTCAGCTGTCAATACAGAGAAAACTGGGATGAAATTTTCTGTAAGTTTCACGGGTGTTTGACTAATGAGAAGGTGGGACAGCAGGATGAGCTGGTGATTTTTCAATGCGCTGATGCCAAATGGGCAATCTTTGCAAAACAATAGCCTGGACTTTTGTGCAGGAGCTCAGGAACCACCTATTCACCTTTTCCTAATCCTGTGGGTAGTGTTAAAACCTGCAGCAATCCCATCTGGTTTGGGCACTTCCAAAAATTCCTCATTCCCCCAGCACCTCTGTATGAGGTGTCCTTGGGGTGTGACCAGGCAAGAGGCCCCTTTGGGAGGTATTGCATTTCCCTGTCTCTACTTAAGAGAAAGATGAGGGTGACTAAGCTCCTATAGACTAAGAAGTTCGTATTTAGTGGAATGAATTTAGGCTCAAATGCTTCAGAGACAGGTTTATTAAATATTTAACAGGCAATTCATGCTGTTTATCATGGTCGTCCTGACGTGTCTTCTGGCAAGCTGAGAAGAGTGTTGCAAACTCAGCCTCAAGCAGTTATTTCAGAGCTCTTAGCCTGGAGCTCACTTCTGCATGGATAGCTCTGACGCAGAAATGCTTTCAAAGACTTTTCAGTTTTTTTCTTCTCTTTTCCAGTTTCCCATCTCCACCATTCTCAGCGTATCTCTCATAGGGATATCCGTTATTTTGATGTTGATACTTTTATCATTACTTTGGAAACGTAAGTACCACTGAGCACTTATTTTTTTTAACATTTCCAATAGTGGCCTAATGCGGATATCCTCCTGTATCTCTCACGTATCCTCTAGTAGATCTTCCATAGACTGAGTAACAGCACTCAGTTCATTTTATGAGCTGCTGTCTATAGCCCAGGACTGTGCACCATGGGGATGCAGCAGGAGGAAACCTGTGCAAGGAACTTGTTCACTAGTCAAGTTCTGATTCTCACTGCAGGCTCCTGTTCTTAGTAATGTGGTCCTATAGTTCCCTGGAATTGCTCCTGGTGAACACTGCTGTAACTTAAAACAGAACTTTCTTTCCTGCTTAGCTCATAGAAATGTTGCAGCTTGCTGTCTTTGTTTCTGAACTCATTTGAAAGAATTGCAGATTTCTTTTTTTTTTTTTTTTTGTCATCTTGACAATATTATTTTGCTTCTAGGTAGACACACGAGGAAGTTCATAATGAAAAGGTAATTCATTTTATAGTTTTCCCTTAAAAGTTCCAACATATTTTTTTCTTAGAAACAGAAAATGTTTGTCACTAAATGTAATGGGTGTATAGTGTTGGTTTGTAGGACTGATAATGTAATTTATCAGACAACTTCACCCCAGAAAATCAAACAGTGGTTCCTGGAAACTTCTCAAATTAGTGTTGGACAGACACCCAGAGCACTGGGGAATGTTAGCAGCTGACACCAGTTTTAGAAAATTCCTCACCACTCTTTGACCAAATGATATCACAGAATAGTACATGTTGGAAGAGGACCCTGAAGATCATCTAGTTCCCAGCTACAGAGTAAATCCTAGTACTCAAGCCTAGTGAGGCTGGTTTAAAGCAAGGAAGACTTAAGTGGAGAAAAAAAGGCAATTTTTTTTCTCATCTGCTCATCTTGGCTCAGAAAGGGATCAGAGATTTACAAACAGTCCTTCATGGAGTAGCAATCTATTCTAATAGAAAAACAAAATAAAACAACAACAACAAAAAAGGCCCCATGAAGGGCACAATACATCACCATGGCAAACCAAGCCTTTCACCAGTGGGTAAATCTTGCAGCCCTTATGGGGCCACCACACCCATCACATCCTCTTTAAGTCACGCAGAAGTATAACAGATGACCACTGAGGTGATCATTTTGAAACAGATGTGAGACATTTAAGGATGATGAATCAGCCAGTGCAGGTGTTCCTAATAAGCTCATGTTTTCTGGCTTGTATTGAACACAGGATTTTTCCTAACAAAACACATGCATTGGAATCACCCTTTGCTAATAACATTATATTTTAAATAGTAAATGGTCTCCCACTGCATACTGCACTTAGGAGATGAGGGCTGAGGACCAAGGAGGGGCTCCTTTCTGAATCCCATAGTGTTAATCTGACAGCTGTCACTTTAAGATCTGAACAGGCTTTTCCTAACTTCTGGAACGATGCATGAAGGGTAAATACTTCATGGTGTAAATAAGTAGACCTTCTACCATTGAAACCAATGGATTCAGTATCTTCTAGTCTCTGTTTCAAGGAGAACGTGCCAACATTTCAAAAAAGAAAGGGTGCTCTGAAGCATCCAAGTGATTTTGGCTCATCCATACTGATCTATGCTTATCACTACAGCCTTAGACCAGCTGAAGACCTTGAAAAAGTTTTCAGTGGCTCTGAAGGAGAAAACAACCTTTTTGTGCTGTGAAGAGCTACTGCATCATCAGTGGATGGCCTGGAAAAAAGCACAGCTGCACTGCAAATAAAAAGGACCTGTTTCAAGCTGCATTGAGAGACATTTGTGAGCCCTCAAAATATCAGTGGGTGTAAACCAAAGGCCAAAGCTTCAACTATGAAAATTAAAAATCTTTGTGCAAATTTTGCCACCTCACCTTTAAAGCTCACTGTATAAAGAAGCTTCTTTTAGAGTATGCATTATTCAGTAGTATTTCTGGGATCTGTGTTCTTATTAATACTGTGTTACAGAATTAAATTTGTTTTTCTCCGTGTTTTACTAATGCTTTTCCTTGAATACAACTCAGACTGTGAGGAACAGAAGAAATAGCAGTGAATGCTGCTTTACTTACAAATGCAGAGAAATATAAAAATCAGCAAATACAAAGTTCCTTGTTGCTTTTATATAATCTAGAGAAAAATTAAGCCAAGGGAATGCTGTAAGAATAAATAAAGATGCAGATCACTTCAGGGGTTCCAGTGCTGCCCTTGATTCAGCATGTTCAAGTGACCCTTGGAGACTATGCTAATAAAGTTTGTAATTTACCATTAGAAATTGCATTTTTTATGCCACATCCTAGAGCGTTTAAGCAGGAGTTAGTTATTCCCCAGGCACTGAAATGACTGGTGTGCTATCTCAGCTCTCCAAAGAAGTGCTGCTGCGTTTCCAGAGATGGAAAATGGCCCAGAAGTCCAAACCCATAATGTCCCCCACCACTCATTTGTAAATCCCCATCTCCTCCGGCAGTATGCTTAGGGGATCTCCACTCATTTGTTTACATTTGCCTTTTTGTCCTAGTCACAGCAAGCTGCAAAATGGTATTTCAGCTGGGTTGAGATTTAGGCTCTAAAATACAGCTTGTGCTGTTGGTCTGCCTCGCAGGGGCAGTGCAGTGGGACTGGCTATGGGAGATTGTTTGGAGGAGGGGTCGTCTGTGGGATACATCATTCACCTGTGTCATTGGAGTCCTCATCAGCTCTGTGGGATCAACATGGGAGACTGTTCAAACCCATGACACCATTTATTACCTCCACTGCCTGTAGTTCTCAATCTCTGCTACAGCATCTCCAGGAGAGGACCACTCGAGCTGAGAGCACGTGATGGAAGCATTATTTGAGCAAAATGTGGCTAGACCTGGACTTCCCCACCAGTCATGCTTGAGCCTGTGGTGAGAATTTCATCTCTAGAGTGCATTTTCCTAGCCCACATGTGGCTGCACAAGTTCTGGGGAGGCAGAGGAAGTTCCTCTGTGGTGTCCTGCTTGGTCTTGACTGAGTTCAAGACCTTGCTGAGCATGCTGGCCTTGTGTTGCTGGACCTTGCAGTTTTGATGCTCTCCTTTAAGTGTACACAACAAAAATAGCATGTTTTTGTTTTGTTTTGTTTTCTTCCATTTAGCAGGACTAGGCCAAGTCTTTTGCAGGTATTAATTAGCTCTGAACTAAAGGTTTTTGCAGTGTAGGGTTAGTTCTTGCTGGAGATGGTATCAGCATGTTGGACTGGAAGGTCCTTCCTTCTTTGGGGAGATGCAGAAGGGTAGAAGAAACTTGAGCCAATGAAGTGAGTTTGATCTAATAATTCATATAAAAATGTAGCCCAGAAATGCATCAGGGAGGCTGGGTTCTAAGTGTAACTTATGTTGCTGTGCAATTTTATTTGCCTTTGTTCCCACCCCAATTACTGAGGTTCAAATTTGGGGTTAGAATGGCAATTTCAAGCAAGGAATCTTGGGAGGGTTGTTTTTAAATGAAAGCACATGGAAGTAGTTTCTTAGGTTCTGACCCTACATGTCAATATTCTCAGTGAAAAACTAAGGGGAGACTTTTAGCTGGAGGACAAAAACAAATGCTGTATTTCAAGAGCAACAGATGTTCCAGAATGCAGTTTCTGGGTCTAGGGAAGGAAAACTGCATGAAAGCAGCACTTTTTTTTTTTTTTAGAAATTAAAAACTGATGGAGAATATGTCATTGGCATCTGTGGGTGGGTCTGATGTGAAGAGATTGTGACTGAACTACTCAATTAGTATGGAGCAGGTAAAGAAAAGCAGTTAAAAAGGGGTGATCTGAATATTTTGGGATGTGGGATTGGCTTGTGAGGGAAAAAAAAAAACAAACAACAGAAGAAATACTGAAAAACTCAGACAGACACTGAGTTATGGGTACAAATCCTCTAAAGAGAATCCTGAGGAAAGAATTAAGTATCATTCTGAGATTAATGAGACCTCTCTTAATAGACTTTACTGGAGCTGACTGCTCTGATGGTCCCTCTCCATCTCAGCAGAACATTCCATTATGTCTCAGGGTTTGTTTCTTAGCCTTAATGTGCTTTTCTAGGCATTTTTTAAGGTTAATATAAATAAATCTCTGGGTTCCAAAGGTGGAATCTAATTGGAGCTTAAGAAGGAGCAAGCAGAAGAGAAGAATGCAGCTGAGTACATAGGAAATTAGAAATAAGAATAAATAGCATCATGGGACTTGGGGAAAGAACAGAGATAACCGTGCCGTGTGAGATGAATGCATGAAAAAGTGGAAAATTTTAGTCTGATAGAGAGGATTTGGGACGTGCTGCTGCCGATGTAACAGCAGATGGCAAGGTTGAGCTGTATAGGAACAGCTGAAGCAACGCAAAGGGGCAGTAGGGGTGATGTATTAAGATTAAGAGGGGCCTCCAAAAGATAATTCTTTGGTGTGAAGGATCATCTCCTGCCCTTTGGCAACGTCAGCTTAAGAGTTCTCGCTGGTTTGAAGATGAGAATGCAAGAGAGATGCAACCTGGATCTGGCAAAAAGCACTGGAAAGTCTGGGGGGGAAGATACCAGGAAAGACTCTTTAGCACAGTCTGCTGTGATAGGACAAAGGGAGATGGTTTCAGATTGTTGAAACCAGGGGAGATTTAGATTGGTTATAAGGAAAAAGTTTTTAACAGTAAGGGTAGACAGGCCCTGGCACAGGTTGCCAAGAGAGGTGGTGGTGCCCCATCCCTGCAGACAGCCAAGGCCAGGATGGAGGGGCTCTGAGCACTGACAGAGCTGTGGGTGTCCCTGTTCAGTGCAGGGATGTTGGATCAGATGGCCTTTAACAGTCCATTTCACCTCAAATGATTCTGGTATCAGCTCACTGACTCTAGTCTGTGGGATGCTGACCCTACCCCAAGGGGAAGTAAATCCACCCGTTCCCCAAATGGAAGCATTATTTTCTTTTAAGAATAGAAGAAGCTGCATGTTCTGCTGCAGTTTCAAAAAATGCTCACAACTTTTTTGAATCAAGTAAAGAATGTTTCCCTATGTACGAAGAGGGTGTATGCATGTATGTATGTATGTATGTATGTATTTATTTGTTACTTTTTAAACATGTAGGAAGTGGGAGTAGGGTTAGTTACCCAAACCAGGGAATAAGTCCTATCTATAGTTTCTAAAACAAAAAGTGCAGAAGCCTGGCTCTCCTCTTCTTGAATACTCCAGTCTTGAATACTCAGATTTACACATAATGAAGATTCATGGCTTCAGATTTACGCTCAGCCACTGGAGCTAGTGTCATTCTTAACTAAGTCACCCGGTAGTTATACACACCACAAAATCATCTGCATGTTTAATGCAGAGTGGAGAATTTCTGTGGAGAAATCTATAGCTTTTAATCCAGTGATGAATCATTTATGGGATTTTGGATTATTCACTTTGCACTGAATAAGTTGTCTCTCTTTCACAAAGCGAGACCCCCCCTGACATGCTCTGCGTCACAGACGGGGCCTCGTGGTGATGTATGTTGCTGGGATGAATTATTTATTGGATGTTTTAGATCACTTGCTCAGTGGTGAACTAAGCCAGTTAATTTTAAATCTGTTCATATCCATCCTTAAGTACACAAAATGATTTTATGTACATGATACTCATCTTTCCTTCTTCCTCCCTTTCTCTCCTGTACAGTAGTGAATTATCCACGGGGTTTGGGTTGAGCTAGTTTTGGATGTAGTCAAACTTCCCCTTGAGGGAGGCAGTGGCAGTAACCTGTGCTGGGGATTAGCCCCAGCTGTTCCTGGGCCTGGAGTGCAGCAGGTGTCAGTACGAGCCCCCCAGCTGTATCCTATTTTAAAAATGAAGGGAAGGCATTGCTGTTGCATAGGCTGTAGTGTGCACAGTGTAGTTCTCTCAATCCCTGCGAAACTCAGCAGCAAACTTCTCAGTGGATCTTAGTACTGGGAGTAGGGAAAATCCCATAGATTTCTGTGATCAAACACTGATTTTATTTTTCTCTTGACCTGCAAGCCTCAGCTGATAACGGGGACAGCTCTTTCCCAGGGGTTTCCTGCGAGCTCTGCCTCAAGGACGAGGGGAAATCAGTCTCTCAATCGAGTGGTGAGTCGATGCTTCTTTTGAATTTTACTTGTTTTTTTGTGCCCTTGGTCCATTATCTAATGAAGATTATGATGAGGTAATTATGGAAATACACAAATTGCAACCTCATGAATACCAAAGAAATTCATGATGATCCATGCTAAAAGAATGCATAAAAATGCAAATCATTTGTAAATGGGTAGTAGTAAATCTTGTTAATATTAATAACGTAGAGCTTTTAATTGCATCAGGCCTGGATGAATTCTAACCAAAGTCCTCTGAGGAGAGTTTTTAAGGCTTTATCCTGTGAACTATGTACCATGAGGTCAAAGGGAGCTTCTTCTTGGCTCTACTTGGTGTGTAGTTACCCTTGGCTCCCATAGTCAAGAGATGGAAAGGGCATTGATCCAGAAGGTGATGCAGCCCACCCAAGGGGTGCCGAGGTCTGCCCTGTGGTGGGAGAGCTTCAGAACTCAGTTGAGCATTGCTAACTGAGTGAAAGACCCTGGAATTATGAGATAGGGACTTACAGTTTAAGGCTTTGTTGTGTGGCTTTGGCTATAAAGTTTGCTTAAATAGTGTTGCTGGATGTAGATGTCCCAGGACTAAATCTGGACTCCCAGTATCATTGATTTGTGCATTGTTATGGGCTCTGTAGCATTTGTGTCTCA
Organism: Odontophorus gujanensis; assembly: GCA_013399175.1. Lineage (NCBI taxonomy): Eukaryota > Metazoa > Chordata > Aves > Galliformes > Odontophoridae > Odontophorus > Odontophorus gujanensis. The sequence continues at coordinate 1,069,329 of VXAB01001183.1, forward strand.
ACAGAGAGTCTGGTAGAGCTGGGGAGCATGTTCCCTGTGTCTGAGATTCAGCTGTGGCACCAGCAAAGCACTGGGAAAGATTGAATGCAAATGCCACAGCTGAGTGAGCTGGAGAAGTGGGTAGGGGATGACTCAGTACCTCTGCTTTCCCCTGGAGCATTTCTGCTGTGGTTGCTTCCTTCAGAAAGACTTTGAGGGGAACAAAACCCCTCCAGTGCTGAGGAGAGAAGTAGCTGGTTTGCTAAGCTTGTTGAGAGGTGCCCAAATGAATGTATGGATTATGAAGGTCAGGGAGGTCCTGTGACAGCAAAACATCAACAGACTTGCCAGTTGCTGAGTGCTTGGTAGAGTTCATATTTGTCAGCTCATTCTTCTAGCTTCTCTAGTTCATTCATTTTCTGTCATTAGCTGAGTTATTCTACAAAATAAATGAATTTTATAATACAAAGATACTAGATGGTGCGTTCAGACATGAGGCCTGAAGCTTCACAAATCCTGATGGAAGAGAGAGGAATATTCCAAGAGAAAACAAGAAAAGGTCATGATTTATTGCTTATGAACAGCTCCCTGGGTCTTATTATCTTTCCTGTGTAGAAGCCTAGAGATCTAGATCAAGCTTTATAATTCACATCAAAATTCATTGTATCACATGTCTCCTGTAAAGCCACGTTTTTGAATGATACGGCAAACCGTATTAAATAGGTACTCATTAAACACCAACACCTTATAAATTCTTCCAGAGTTTTGTTGACAGTACACATCAAACACAAACCATTAAGTGCTTTTCATTTTCCTGGTAGTGTGCAATCATAATGCATTACATGACAAAATAATGTGTTTACATGACAGATTTAGTGCTTGATCTGCTGCATGAAATGCTTCTGAGCACCAGAAGATAAGAGAAAAATGTAACATTATACTTCCAAGTGTATATTAATTCTTAACTAATAATAAATTACACCAGGATGCTGATGGAAACAGATGAGAGAAGCGCATGCACATGGGAGGAATTCATGAGGATCAGTGACATGGCAATGAATACTAAATGCAGACATCATAACGAGCTAAAATGAAGCATTTCTGCATCAGCAAGAGAGCTCCTAGGGCCTGCGGGCTCTGTGTGTTTTTCTTTTGCATCTTGAAAGCCCATACTGCCTTTCAGCAAAGTTCTTGTTAGTCTTACCATCACTGTTCCCTCCCACCCAAGATGGTGACCTTCCCACCGGTCTGACAGCCCCTTTCATGGAATGGGTTTGGCTGGAAGGGACCTTAAAGTTCATTGAGCTCCAACCCTGTGCCGCAAGCAAGATTCTCAGCCAATACATCAGGCTTCCCAGGATCCCACGCAACCAGGTCTTGAATGCCTCCAGGGAGGGGGCACCCACGAATTTAACTTTGCGTTACTGGGACTGAAAGAGGCCTCCCTGGCATATTTAACTACTTCATCTCTGCAGTGGAGGACCCTCAGCAACCAGAAGTCAAGTCTTGCTTGCAAGTCTTTGCTTACAAACTGTCTCACACCAGCAGAAGAATGAGAATTAATTTTTTTTTTTCCCAGCCAAAACACTGTTTTTTCCACCTCATTGGCCCCTCCATCTGGGAACTGGCCCATCCTTGCACCTCCTGTGCTAATTCATGCATAGCACTGAGCACGCAGTTTCTCATCCTCTCAAGGTATTTGGTGCCAAAAGTTCATTTTTCCTTTTCAAAATTATAAGGAAATTGTTTTAACTTTTTAAAATGTTTTCTTCCATTGTTTCATCGTAATTTGGCCACAGCGATGCTGGTCCAATGCAAGCCCTTTTCCTCCACAAAACTGTACCCTAATTCACAATTTAACAGACACCCAGCCCCAGCAGATAACTGTCGTGGTGTTGAATTTGGAATTTCAAGAGTGATATTCAGCCACTTCATGAGTTTGGAGTATGAGAATAGCTGTGTCTATTAATCTTTAAAAAGAACCCAAATCTGTGTGTTTTATTGCAAGTGGGAGCTAAGACAGAATTGGTATGTGGGAAAACAATGCTATAATAATGACATACAATCAAAGGGAGGATAATAAACCTGCTAGTTCTCTGTATTTGCTGGGGAGCGGGAGCTGAGGCTTGTTTTAACTACAGACAGCTTTCTCCTTTCTGTTTTTATGGCTTTCTCAATCACTTCGCTCATCTGCTGCTGGAGGCTTTTATTTGCTGATAAGGGCTGTTAACCAGTTGGAAAGTCAGACCAATAAAGTTATGTAAAATGCAGCCAACAGCTTTTGGCAGGAAACAGACATGGTGCTGGCGGAGTGAGGGAGGAGATGAGAGAGCTGCTTCTCCTCCTGTAGGAAAGGGAAATGTCCTGAGGAGGGGACCAGTTGCTGTGAAGCAGTGATTGACGCATGCACACTGTCCCTGTTCCTTGGCCTCTGCTGGTGCTGATGGAACAACGCACAGCCTTCCCTTATTCTGTTCCTTCATTTCCAGAGAAAATTCTAAAGGCTCCTTTCACAGGGAAAGGAGTAACAGGTGCTGGTTTGCAATGGGAGGGGGCTTGGATTGCCTTGCCGCAATGCAGTGCTGTGAGCTGCAGCTCTCAGCGAGGTAGTGACCAGCTGAACTCCAGGAAGACTCAGAGATAAATAAGAGCTTCTTCCAAAGCAACTTTATATTACCTTTCCTTATCCAGTAGTAACAATAATAGAAAAAGTACCTGATTGTTAACAGGTTTTTGAGTGGCCTTCAAATCTGAGTCCCTTCAAGCTTGGATGCAGGGAGTTGTGCTATTGCTATAGCACTTATTTCTACCTTAAAACTTTCTAGAAGCAGAGCATCAAATGTGTGTGGGCTTCCCAGTGTGTCTGTAGGTGCTGAAAAAATCACAGAAATAACTGAAAATTCAGATTTTGTTGTTTATAAGCTATGTCTGGTAGTGTTATCTTATTTCATGACATTTTGCCTCTGAGATGGTATTTCTAACCTGTAGAGCTCTGCATATGATGCTAATGAAAAATTCAAGAGGGGAGCACTAGGAGTTTGAGTTCTGAAAGGAATGCTCGGTATGGAAAGCTGGAGTGTAGGGCTCAGCGTGCCTTTTTGTTCAGTAGTTTATTATTCATCCTGTGCAACTCCACAGGTCTGGGGCAGGGTGGCTGGAAAGTTGCACAGAGGGAAGGGAACTGGGGGTGTTAGCCAACAGCTGGCTGAACACGAGCCAGCAGTGGGCTGAGTGGCCAAGAGGGCCGATGGCATCCTGACTTGTATTAGAAATAATGCAACCATCAATTGGTGATGGTCCTTCTGTACTCAGCTCTGGCAAAGCTGCGCCTTGAGTGCTGTGTTCAGTTCTGGTTCCCACTACAAGAAAGGGAGCAAGGCCCTGGAGTGTATCCAGAAAAGGGTAACAAGGCTGCGAGCAGTCTGGAGCACAGGTCATATGGGGAGTGGGCTGAAGGAGCTGGGTTGGCTCAGTCTGGAAAAGAGGAGGCTCAGGGGAGACCTTTTTGCTCTCTAAGGCTGCAGCAAGGTGGGGTCAGCCTCTTCTCCTGAGTAACAGCAATAAGACAAGAGGGAATGGCTTCAAGTTGTGCTGGGTTGGATGTTAGGAAAAATGTCTTCTCAGAGTGGTGATGCAGTGGCACAGGCTGCCCAGGGAGGTGGTGAGATCCCTGTCCCTGGAGGTGTTCAAGAACTGTGGAGATGTGGCACTGACTGTGGTCAGTGGGCCTGGTGGGGGGTGGGTCAGCAGTTGAACTAGAAATCTGAATGATGTTTTCCAACATTAATGATTCTTATTATTAGTAATTATTTTTTCCAGAGGTAACAGTGATTCTCGGTGTACTTTGTTTTCCTTCCTCAGCCATTGTTTGTTCTTATTTGGTCCTTTCTGAGAGAATTAAAGATTAAACTAGAATGGCATACACAGAAGGTCATGTGCAAGGAATATATACATATATACCTACAAATACGCACAATTTTTAAACAGTTAAAAAGGCATGAACTGTTTTTCCCAATGTGTAGCTAGTATCTTTCAAGTCCTTGCAAACTGCTGATCTATTTCAGTTTGCAAGAGAGCTCTTTAACAGTTTATCCAAGTTTACAATTTTTAAAAGGTTTCTAATTTGCTTAGCTCATCTAACGTCCTGAGAGCTGTGGATTGTCTTCAGCTTCTTGGAGGTCTCAGTTACTGGGGTATGGCAGCTTCTAGTAGTCAAACATTTTCCTGGAAAAATAAGCATCAGTTTCAAATCTCACTTCCATTTGGATATCAGCTGAGAAATGATCAGCATCAGATTTTACAGAACTATTTCAGTTTCCATTCTTTTTCAGAATCTTTTTGTCCTGAAATGAATTGGAAAAATTTTGTAGTATCTTCTTCTAAAGCCTCATCTCTTTCTGACTGCATATGATAGAGAGGCTCTTCCCTACCTACTGAGCTGCCTTTACTCCAGAGAAATTTTCATCTACCCGGAAAGAAATGTTAAGTCAAAACTGATGACTTGGTTTGGAAATCATTTACTCCGATGCTACAGAAGGTGAAGTTTCTGTGAATCTTGGCTCAAGGTGGAAAAGTCCAGCTTTGAAGCTTTTATCCTTCCCTGTTTCTTTCCTAAAAGTGGTCCGAGCTCGAGGAATAGAGATGCTTATAAAGCTGTTTAGCATTAGGTGATCCAGCTCCTGCAGGAGAGCCATGCAAGGCATTTGCTGTGAAAGCTCAATGGGGCTTTGCCCCAGTGCTTGCTAGATTGTCCTCTATACCTACATACTTATGTGTACTGTGTTATTCCCCAAACTGCTGTTGCATTCTCTAGCAGCCAGGGTTTTGGGCATCATATATTGGGACATGGTGGTAGGGAGCAGCTGCTGCCCAACCCACTGCCTGCTGCTACCCTTCCTGTCATGCTTGCTGTGCTCACACATTCAGATTTCCTTGGTTCTTTCATAATTTGGAAGACCACTTTCCAAACGGCGATCTCTTAACTGTGTATAACATTGGAGTTGAAAGCAGCGATTAATAAAAAATAAATAAATGGGAACCTCACTTTTACGTTGGTATGAATCCTTTCAGAAACAGCATAGCCAGTGAGTCTGCCCACGTGTACACTGACGTGTGCAACAGGTTCCTTTCTCTAGCCTCTGCAGGAAGGATTTGAGATCTCTTCAGCTGATGTTACAATTTCTGATGGAGGTTCATTAATAATTGAGTACTTTTTTTTTTAACAGGCTCCACTGCTTCCCTGCTGGGGCTATTTATGTAGAGGTAAATTTAAACATCTCCTATTTACTCATGAATTATATTGACCTGGCAAAATCCATGCCATTTTCAGCAAAATCTGTTCTGTTTGGAAATAAGACATAAATCTCCTGACTTCAGAAAACTCTTCTGAAATGTCCTCACCTGTTGCACCACAGTAGCCAAGGCAAACTAGAAGCTAAACTTCCTCCTCACCCAAGCAACCATCAAGCTACCAAGCTCTATTGGTGTTGTTTTTCCCCAAATGCTGGACGTTTGCTCTTCTTGGCAGCTCTACCTGTGGGTTAATGAAATCCAAAGTCGTTATAGACTCAGCTCTTTAAACCTCTCTAAGATCCAGATATGAGACTCAAATGAGAGGCTCTCCTTCATCTACATGGAATTGGGATACTGCAAAGAAAAATTTGGGTCCCAATGGTGGTATGAAGATCGGGAGTTTCAGGCAGAAAGAAGCAGAATCTGGGGGAAAGAGTACCCTGGTTCTGGACTCCATTCCACCTTGGTTTGCATTTTCCATTCAACAGCCCTTTGACCAAATATATAAGCTTTTGGGCCACAAAAAAAAGTTCTTTTTTTCCCCTCTCTTTGTGAATCATTTAGTAAGTAGCTCATACTCATGTTAACTCTCTGCCTGGTTTGCTTGTTAAGAAAATTACAGGTGGATCATCCCTCTGTCTGGTTCAGCTTTGGCTGAATCACTTCCAAAACAGCAACTAATCCCTTGCCCAGGCTCTTCACTCTGGGATCTGGATCTATGCCCACAGCAGAGCATGTTTTCTTAGCCCCAGAAATCACCATGCCTAAATTTCAGATGCAGAAGGTACTTTCATCCAGCCATGAGTATATGCATGCTGCATTAAGTGAGCAACTCGATGAACTGATGAAAGTTTTATAGTTCTTAGAGCACACAGCAGTCTTTCGGGAGGAATCTTGGATCAGAAATCCACCTGTCTTCACTAATCTGTGTATTATTCTCTCTCATTGCTTTGTATCGATTCGTTTCCATTTCATGCTGATCACCAGCGTGTGTCTGATATTGCACTACATTATTTTGCTGCCTCTCGACTCTAGTTCAGTGGCATCTGTTAGATAGTTGACCCCTCCCTGTTAGCCCTCATCTAATGATGGCTTCTTTATTTTCCCCTTAATAACACTGACATCCTATTAGTCCATTAGCAGGTCATACTCTGCCTGAACCCAAAGTTAACTCTTCAGCACTTTCTTTTTTCTTTCCATGTTACTATCTGTGAATGTCATCAGAAGCTGTTACTGTCTCATCTGTCTTTCCACACCATGCAAATTCCATTTGTGTCAGTGTCCCATGTGGACATGCACACACATAGGCAGGAGTCAGGTCCTAGTGCAGTTTGTTTGCTCAGTAAATCTATATTCTTTTGACTAAACCTTTCAAGTTGGGGATTCCCCCGTCCTTAAAGAGAGTACCCGGCGTGTGGAACCTCATTTTCTACTTGTGGCTTCTAGCCATTATTTTAAAACAAAGGAAAATCCTTCTCCCAAAGCCCACCAATCCCCAGATACTCATCTCTAGGAATGCAGGAGCAAATCAGCGAGTGATCCACTTCTTTCTGGGCGTGACCCACTTGCTGCCTCTCATTAGTTGTGATGGCTTTTAAATATTTTAAAATGCCAGAGAACGCATACCAACCCCATCAGTGTTGAAGCCTTCCCTCGGTGTTCCTAGGCTGCTAAAAGCAGCATTGCAGGGGACTGCAGAGCATTTCTGTTTAGCTTCAAATAGACTTGTAACAGCTGGGCTGGATCATCCCCCGGGCAAAGCAGTGCAGAACCACGGCCCCTTTCCTCAGCCTTCTTTCTCAGTCTCAGCTGCATCCATTCAGGTTGTCTCTCATCTGAATGGGCACTCCTGAAACATGTGGCAGATGCAAAAATAAATCTTCTCTTGGGATTTCTCTTTGCTTTCTATTGCTGGACTGCCTGAACAGCAGCAGCAATACTTCTGGTATAGCTCTCCATCAATAGGAAGTCCTGTGAAGTCCTTTTTATTGTAGATATCCTCTCATTTCTTCTGGTTTCACAATAACAGTGTGCTGTGTTACACACTTGCTCTGCCAATCTCTCATTTCTCAAGTTTTAAGGATGTGGTAATATTTTAACTGCAGGACTTGAGGAGTCTGCTGATGCTAAGAGCTGTCCCATCCTATGGCCAGATAGAAAAGAATCAGCTGTTGGAGAAACATCAGAGAGGGCTTAGGAGAGGTTTGGCTGCTGGAAGTGACTATTGCTCAGAAACACTTCCCTATGACTGATGCAGCGGTCTTACAGATAATCCACTACAGTCTTTCAGAAACACCAGGAGTCTCAAGATTTTAATTCCTCTTTTATTTTCCAGCTCATCAAGAAACTGAGCTCCAGCTTTATGAGATCCCCAGTCAGAATGGAAATTAGGTCATGTTGTCCAGAATGAGTTTCTGCCTCCCCTGGTCAGCACTTGGCTTCCCTGTATCTTCAGAGGGTTGTGCCCCATGGGAACACTGCAGGTCTGCTCTCCCACTACTTTTCCACTGGGCTGTAGGTGACGTTAGGTGAATGCCTGTCTCTGCTGTGGTGAGATGAGCTTTGTCTCAGCTCTCCTGCAAGGAGAGGGTGACCATCCTTCTGGAGATGATCATGGATGTGAGAACTCCATTGTGTTAGCTTACAGCCTCCCACTGCCTTATTTCTGGTTTGACTGCATCCAGATCACTGCAGCAATTTCTTATGGTGCCTTTCTCCATGTGGCACCAATCTCTCTCCCATGTGGAACAGTCATCTGAAACTCTGGCAGGCTTTCATTTTTTAATAGACTAAGTTGATCTTTAAAATGTCCCATGACCTCTTGCTTTTCTAAAGCTTAAATTACTTTGTGCTTCTCCTATTTTTCAGCCAGTTCAATTTTTTAATACGCATTTAAAACACAACACTGGCACCAGAGCTGAGCCAGCATCCTGGGTTTGTCTCGCCAGTGGCACAGTCAAGGGGCAAAAGTTGTCTTCTTCCTCTTGCTTGCTCCTGTGTGGTCAAGCTGAAAACATCCCGAGTCATTAATTCAAATATTGCCTGTGATAGAAAATCTATCAGGCTAATGGTAGATGTTCCCATGGTTAATTACTTTCCTTGGTTTGAAAAAAAAATTTAAAAATGACTCCCCATAAGCTTGAATTGATCCAGTTTCAGCTTTCAACCACTAGGTCTTATCCTGCTCCTGTCTACTAGATTAAAGAGCTCTCTCTTAATAGAAAACCATGTAGACCCTTCACTGACCTCTTAGCCTTCTCTGAGTGAAATGAAATGAACGGAAGCTCTTTGGACTCTTGCTGCAAGGCAAGCGTTCCTGATGAGGGTCAGGGCAGTCCAGCAGGGTCCAGGTCAGAGATCACTAAGAAGAAAATATTTATGTTCTTGGCCCACTTTCTGGAAACTCAAAATAGTTGACTTGTGAGAAGGGTTAGAGAGTACTCAGGAACTGGTCTTCCATTCAGATTGGACACTTAAATACATTTCCTCTCTCTTCTCCTCACAATTCAAATTAAGAAAGAACTAATGGAAAAATTAATCGAGCGCTATTTCATCCATTTCCTTCATGGAAAGGCAGGTGAACATTAAACTACATTAAGTATTACTTTCTTATGAGTAAATTGAGATTCCACGCAAATACAGTTAATTAAAGATTGAGGCCATCTAATTACATGAATATATACAAGAAGGCTGATTTGAATATGGATGCTACAAGAGTGGAGGGGAAAAAAAGGAAATCTGTCAATGTCACTAAAAACCCATTTAAACAGATTAATGCTGTGCTTCATATTTAACTTAATAAAGGCATTTACTGTTAATGAAGTGATAGATGTGCTGGAAAATAGGAGTAAATGATTAAAATGGGAAGTTTTTGAGGTGTGACATTTGGAAGGAGTGGAGGGAGGAAAAATGTGGGTGGAGGAAGGGCTGTGGTAGGACCTGGAGAGGTGTCTCATAGTCCTGTCTTGAACTCTTTGGCTTCCCGTCCTTCCCTCTCTCTTCCTGCTCTTACCTATCTTGTCTGTGCTGCTGATGAGCCTTGATGTTGCTTTTAATCTGTAGGTTCACAAATGAGTGTAAATGAAAAGACAATCCTTGCCCAGTGAGTTTTCCAATCTAAGTGCATTTCTTTATCCAAAATATTAGTTCCAGAGGATAGATTAATAACAAGTTGTTTGTGGGAGCAGAGGCCTGTTGAATAAAGGTAACAGTCTAGCCCTTAGATCCTACAAGGTTTGGGAGACTCTTGCATTGTGCTAGTATGGCTGAGTGAATTTCATAGTTTTAGTGACCTCCAAGGAAGGACAATAAGTGCTTCCTTCTGTCTAAAGCTGTTTTCTGCAAAAGCAAGATAAAGTTTTTGGACATAGAAGAACGAAAGCATTGTCGCTTCAGAAACCATACACAGAACTTACATTTACAAGTTTTTCATTTGTTATAAAATAATGACAGGATGATTTCGCTTTCTCCATTCCCCTCTGGAAGTGATCTCCTCCTGGGAATGGGCTGCTGAAGCACTTAATATCTAGATGCTTGCAAAAACTACCAGCAGCACAAACTGCCCCAAGAAAATGGAAATTCATTATTTGGGTTTTGTTGCCATGCTATGTTCATTGCCCTTTCAGATCAGGTGAAGGAACACCAGAAGACCACCCACTCCTATCTCAGTTGCACAGCTGACAGTTCAATGTCTGTTGTTGGGGTAGGGAAAGTAGACTTAGCCCTACCTTTTCTTCTATGTTAAGGGGACAATCTTGCCTTTGTGGGTATAAATCACTTCTAATTAGGGGAGGTTAGGAGGAACCCTCTCTAGATCTGGGCAATCCAGTAGTTGACTGCCGAATTTTTGTACTGAGCTTGGTGGTATGTATGTGTTTAGACCATGTCACACTCAGGACAGAGGAGAACATAAGATGTTCTCGTTTGAATTGTGCAAGTACCATCTCTGCCAGCGAAAGAAAAAACATCTGTGAAAGCGAAGGCTGGATCTTCTGATTTTTATCACACAGGACAGAATAGGGGACCAGAGCAGCAACATGCAAATGTTCTGAGTGATGACAAAAAGGAGGATAGAGCAGTGCGTTGGAAGTGTGCTGTGTGTCTGGCCATTAGGTGACACTCTTCTGCTACATTTCCACCAGTCAGGGCAGCGGGTGGAGAGAAAGGCGTTTGATAAAGTTTGCATGAAGTACACTGGGTGGACTCTCATATTTTGGGGAAGCCAAATGTAAGCGTTTCCTCATCTAAAGGTTTAATTCCCACGGGGACTTTACAATATTTTTTTTTTTTTCTGATCGCACAATTTCCACTTCATCCAACTCCTGATTAATGTGATTCTTCACTTTAATGCAATTGAAAATGCAGGAACTCAATACCTTGAATTCAGAATAACTACCAGTATATTTTGCTCAGTTTAAGTCTCCTCGAGTTGGTTTTATGAGAGATTCAGTCATCAGTTCCAGGGTATAACTACGTAGTTTTTATGGAGGGTGTCATTTTGGTGCTGTGGAAAGTAAAGGAGTCGAAGAAAGAAGCAGGAAAAACAAGCAGAAGGACAATCTGAGCATTTTTCTAATATTTCTGGCTGTGTCACAGGCCTGTCTGTCAAAATAAAGCCTCTGGAAGAAATGCAGAGTAATCACGTCAGAGAGACCAGTTTGCTGTGTTTGACAGCAGAATCTGAGTAAGTGCATCTGTTTCCCCTACTTTCCTGCTCTCTTCTACAACCGTAACAAAAGATGAATGCATGCTTGGCCATCCCTCGAAAGTGATTTCTCAGATTATATCCACATCATAATAATTCAGTTGAGAAGGTGGCTTACATTGAAAAAACAGTAGCACTAATCTTTTCAGGACCATTTGAAAGATCTATGGCAAACTTACATCTTAGTTCCAGGAAAATAACCAGGTTAGTCCTAATCAATCTCTATGTTTTAAACTAAAAATAAATAGATGCAGTCACGTATGGGTTGCAAGCATAGAACATGACAAGAGCAGTGCATGCCCTCACTGCGTACCACCAGCTTTCATCCTCCTGTTCCCAGTGTCTCCTCCCCAGGAGAAACCAGCATGGAATGGGATTCACACCCACTCCAGGCTGGCTGGCATTCCTGAGCTTGTATACACATTTTCAGAAAAAAATCAGCGTTGCAGATACGCTCCACTAATCTGCAATGGCTTTGGTGTTGGTTTTTCATTCCGCTGACATATTTGTATTTACTTTTTTTTGCTGCACTTTAGGTGGTTTTTTTTATTATTTTTTTTCCTCTGTCTTCCTTTCTGCATCTACGTGAAGTAGGCAAGGCAATTTTCTGTTTGTGGAATTGCTTCTGCAGAAAGTGTATTTAAAATCACACGCATACTCAAAAGGCATGTTAAAGACTTAAAGGGTCATCTTAAGGGTGACCTTAGGGACCCAGAAGTATACTCCGAGTCCTTCAGTACGTAAAAAGGTGCCATAATTTGGTACTTCTGACCCTTGAAGGAAAAGGGGGAAGCTGGGAAGAAGCACGTTTGAAATAATCTTTTTTTTTCTGTTTGGAATGCTTATTGAAAACTTTCTAGCTATAAGTTGATAGAAACAAGCTGGAGGAGGCTACTGGCAGCAGATTAGACTTCTACCTGACAAACACTGGAACTTGCAATAAAACAAAGGACTCAAGGTCTTTTTGGATTCCCTTCCCACTCCATGAGTCTGACCTCATCTCATGTGTATGGGGAAGTGAGTTTGCTTTATTGACCTGAAGGAGTTCACAAGGAGTTGTGTCTGTTGGGCTCTGCTTTTCTAAAAGTGAACTTGACTGGTGGTTAGACAATGTTAGTGTCCTGCTTTGTGATGATCCTTGCTGGTAGTCTGCCAGTAACACGTTTCTGCTCCCCGTTCTTGTAGCACGGGTTAAAGTGGGATTATCAAACCTGGGAAAATTTATGGTTTTTGGAATACTTATTCCTGTTGCAAAATGAATTTAAAAAGAAAGGTTCATGTCTTACAAATCTACTTTTTTTTTCTTTTTTTACTTTTATTCTGGCCCATTGAAATATTTGATAATTTTCATTTCCGTATTTAGTTTGCATTATGAAAAGTTTCACCACTCTGCTGCTGAAGTGGTTGAAGAGCTTCATCTTGACATTTTCAGAGTAGAAAACAGATGTTGCCTGAATGTTTCTGGGATAATTTATGTTTTTCTTTAATGAAAAATCATTAGTGAGCAAATGTCCACAGAAGGTCTGAAATGAAATGTGTCCTTAATGAAACTGGATTCCTCTGATAGAAGATGCCTTATGGAAGCTTCCTTCAGAGATCAGCTGGCTGTATCCTCAGGGCAGGTGGACCTGCAGTAGGTCTGTGACCCAATGCTGGAGCTGGGGTGAACCCCATGGACTATTTCCTGCTGGAACTCTGGTGTCCTAGTATCTGTGGATTCCAGCGTTAATGTCTGTGATAATGTCTTGTTGCAAAGCCTGGGGTTAGAAATGGACATTAATTCGTATGTGTGTAAAAACTGCTCTGTCTGGGGTCTTACATGACCTGTTCTTTGCTGTCCTGCCTATGACTATAGAGTGCTGTGCTGATCATTCATTAATTCCCTGTCAATTGATTGAAAACAAAGATGTTTCCCTGGAAGTCTATTTTCTCTAAATTGGGAAGATTAACACTGGCAAATTGACATTAAAAAGAAGTTCAAAGCAGTAGCTCCAAGGGCAATCACTGCTTGTTCTTGCGGAAATACAGGGCAGAAGTTAGAGCCTGATGGAGAAAGACACCTGAGACCTAAAACCCGGATGAGATCAGTGGCTGTGTCCAGAGAGCAGGGGGCTGCTAGTGGGAAAGAGTGGGGGAAGGTTTTCTTGCTGTCACTTGTTTTCTCTCAGTTGTGAAATTATACAGAAGTGATGGTCTTTGCAGCATCACTTTCCCCACAGCTCCTGGGAGGGGTGATAGCAATGCAGATTCCCACATTTAAAAAGCACTGATCTTGCTATTTTTGCACAGGGTGGTATCCTGAAAGTCAGGTCTGAATATGGTCCAAATAAAAATGCCTGCAGCCCCAGTTTTCTGAGCCTTTTGTTTCTCTGCTGCAGGTGGCACTATAGTGCCTCTTCTTTTAACCATCCCAAATCTGAAGTGATGAGTTATTTGCCATGGTCCAAAGGGCAGCAGAAAAGCCTGACCAAATTTAACTAAACCAGAAGGGCACAGAAAGGATTTTCAGCTAAATGTGAGTGACTTGCTTGCCCTGCCCATCCCTTCTCAATTACAGAGAGCAAATAACTTTCATGTAATGGCCATGGGGGAATAGGCATGGAGAGGAATCAGAAGATTCTTTCTGGTAAAAACTGTGATCTTCAGGTGGAACTCCACACTGTTTGCACAAATGCTATGTGTGCTGGGCTGGCTGGAGGCCCCACAACTGGCCTGGCAGCTGACACCGAGCAGCAGCAGTTTTCTGCTTGGTGCTCTGTGCTGGGGACCTTTCTGCATTTAATGCAACACTTCGCACTCTAGCTTGGAGAAGCAGCTCTCCACAGCCCCAGTTTCCCATATGTGTCATCAGGTTTGCCCTAACTTCCCTAAATATGTAATGAAAGTTGGGCATCCTAGTGCCAATCATGGCACTGGCACCTGATCTACTGTGTGATGTAGTGGCTAGCAATCCTGTCCACAGCAGAGGGTTGGAACTACCATGATCTTTGAGGTCCCCTCCAACCCTGACCATTCTGTGGCAGTGCTCCCTCTCTTCCAGCTGGAGGCAAGATGCAGATCCCCAGGACCCATTGTGTGGGTCATGTCTCTGGGATGGCCGAGGTCAGATACTCCTGGCAGAACCAGGGCACCTAGTTGGCAAAATGTTTCATTTCTTAAAATCCAGATAAAGCTTTGTTTTCCATTGTGAACTGTGTTGGGGCGGTGGGAGGGATGATGCTATTAGCAGTTAGTGGAGCAGATGCAATTAGCAAGCAACTTCAGGCAGGAGGAGGAGGTGGTGGTGGGAGTTCTTCCCACATGCGAAGTAAGCTAGCAAGGGAATGCTGTGTTTGGGGCTGGTTTCACCTGTCCCAAACTGTTCATCAAATCACAAAGCATTCAGAAAAGAATAATAACACTCAGAGGCTTAAATGTGAGGGGCTGAAGAAGCTAAGGTTCTTTTATGGTGTTTTTACTTCTGTCCAAGAGAAGTTTAAGAGGTGACCCACTCACAGCCTGTAAGTATCAACAAGCAGAAAAGTTTTTTAATTTGAGGGAGTGAGTATAAGTAAATTTCAAAGGCTGTAAATGGAAACTACATAAATCCAAATGGGACCTGGGCAGGTGGCAGGAGGGTACAAGGAGATGTGCTTCTCACCTGTGTGTAACACCATGTGCACTAATCTAAAAAGACCACAAAAAACCTTCCTGCAGTTTCTGTGCAGTACAGGAAGAGTAAACAGAGAGGAAAAGTATATGGATTGAGTTGATGGAAATTTACTTTTGACTGATTGAAACAGAGGTGACATAAAGCAGATGGAATTTTTTCTCACCACTGCTAGCTTAAGAAAATGAAGTCTTTCATGATGATCCAATTTTTCTATTAATTTTCATATAAAGAACACAAAATATTGTGGCTGTGAAAGAGCTGAATATGAAGCAGAAATAAAATATGTACATAAAATGGGATAACTGACAGGTTTAATACATTTTCAATTTATATGTGAATATAGACACAATTCCCTCTTGCATAAACCAAATATCTAGCCACAGAAAGCAGAAAGGCAAACTGATGTGCAGCACTTGAGCAAGAGAACCAGTGGTGGTGGGGTGGCAGGGGGCAGGGCACACCTGAAGGAGGTGCTGTTCCCAGCAATCCATCATGTCTGTCCCTGCAGCCAGCATCATACTTGCTTAGGAGCTGACAAGCACAAATCTTTGGTGTTTCTATGCAATCTCCAGCACTTTCTTCATCAGCATCATGGATTTTCTTCTAGCAGCAGAGAAACAATCAAGGTGACAGAGATGATTGTAATGGCCAGATGCCACCCTGTGACAGAAAGCAATGGGGATGCAGAGCTGGTGTGACCAGCGCGTGGCTGTTTCCTAACAGCTCCCAGCTGTTCTGCTCACCCTTGGAGGCTATTTCAAGATTGTTCTCAGTTGCACCAGGCTCAGATCAGATCCTGTGTGAGTTCAGGCACACTGCTGCTGTGGTGCCATCGTAAGCACCCTGCCATGTGTGCATTCACCCAAAGGCTTCGATACACTTAAAAAAGCTAGAGAGAGAAAAAGAAAGGTGGGGAGGAGGGGATTGCAGAAAGAAGGGACTCCCAGGATGCCTGGCTGTGCCCAACATTGCCTTCTTAATTACTGGTGTAATCAGGTCACGCAACCTGCTGGCACCCCAGCGTGGGAGCTCCTGCTCATGCTGGGCTGCTTCTCTGCCAAGGCTTATTGGGAATCTGCATAGCTGCACGACACACTGAAACCTCATAAGGAACAAGACCAGCTTTCCATAAAGGATAAGTTCTGATGAGTGGGTCTTTTCTCTTGTGCTTGAGCTACAGTGAGGGCTTCTCGAATTAATTTAATAGAAGCAGCAACAAAAGCCTCTCAGACAGCTCTGCACTCTCCTTCCGCAAATAGTTGTAAGGATTCTGCTGTCCTATGCTGTGTTTCTCAACACAAAATTTGCAGATGTTTAGTAGCTGCCATCAGGAATCCCTCCATCCATAACCTCCCTAGGAACTCCCCATGGCTTCCTAGGAACGTTAACATTTCCAGGAGCTAAAAGACTTCAGGGATTTTCCTCCGTTTTCCGGTTTTTTTTAGAGATTTGGTGGGAGTTCATAGAACACTTCCCAACAATTCCTTGGGCTCTGATCTGCCTGGAAATTTCCTTTCTGGGAATTTTCCTGGGGCCTTCTTGGCAATTCCCAGTTACGTTTTAGGAATTTCTACAGTTACTTTTCAGGTTTTCTATTTGTGACTTTGTGGGCAATTTTCTGTCAGCCTTTCTACTTGTGGTTTCCAGGAATATGTTGGTTGTTTTGTTTTTTTTTTTTGTGGCTTTTTAAGAATTCATCTCTTGTTTCCTAGGAACTTGGTGCATTCCAGAAATTTTCTCACAGCTTTCTAAGAATTCACATGGTGCTTTCCAAGCACTTGCACTTCTACACCAATTTTCATCAAAGCCTGCTAGGAATTCCTCATCGCTTTCTAGGAATTTTTCTGCTGAATTCAAGGATTTATCAGTTGCTCTCTAGAAATCCAGGTGGTCCCTTCTATAAATTTCCCCATTCCTTCGTAGACATTTTCCTACGATCCAGGATGACACCAACTGCTTTTGAGAATGTCACCTGCTGCATTCTAGAATTTTTCCTGCTGCATTTCAGGATTTTTTTCCTGCTTCCTCAATGGTGAAAACATGCTGAGCTTTGCTACTGTGTCCTCACAGTGCTAATGATGTCCAGATATTAGCACATACCACATGTGACCAGCAAACACAGTCCAATGAGGCTGTGCAATGGTGTGGAGAGGGAGAATATTTGTTTGGTCTATCCTGAACTCAGACAGCTTGCAGCTGGTGATCCTTCCATCTTTCTGAGCAAAAGCATGTGGATGCTAAGCAGCAGCCACCACTCTTCCCACTTGCTCCTGCTTTGAGGGTCTTTTCTCAGTCTTCTCCATTCAAGAAGATGTAATGGCTTGAAATTGCACCAGGGGATATTCAGGTTGAATGTTAGGAAAAACTGCATTTCCATAAGAGTTGTCAGGCATTGGAGGACATAGTTCAGTGGGTATGGTGGTGATGGGTTGCCAGTTGGACCACATGATCTTAGTGGCCTTTCCAACCATAACAATTCTGTGATTCTATGAACTCCCACAGCATGCGTGCAGCTTGCTGAAGCAGTAAGAGCATTAACAATTCAAACAGTAAGTGGACTATATTTCGTTGCAAGAGACATAATCTCATTTCTTTTCCCTGCTATGCTCAACCTAGATGCTCTCTTTACAGTATTATCACAACTGTTTGTAAAGAATGAACCTGTCTCCAGTTGTATGTGAGCAGCTAGAGTGTACCTGGGGACAAAGAGCGTTTGCCTGGTTCTGTGTTTTTAAAAGTTGATTTTTCCAGCAGAGTAACACTTAAAGGAGTTCTGCAATTAGCATTGCTAATGTTTCAGGGTAGTAACAGCCATGCACAACGCAGCCTCTCTGGCACAGCGCTGATGAATTGTTAAGAAGAGGAACTGATTCACTTTGCTAAATTAGAACTGATGCCGCAGGCATTATGAATGTTAGCATCCATGTAATTATGCAAAATATTTGTACTTTTATCTACGTTAAGTATGGTACAAGTGTACAAGACACAGAGGCTGTCAGAAAAACACCCACAACTTACCCCAAAGAAAAGTTTCTTATCTCCTTGGTTCCCAGCATAAAAGAAAGGTGCAGTGACAGATTCCACGCTCTGTAAGAGTAAATCTACTTTCCATAGCGTATCGTCAGGCACAAAGTAGAGCAGGGCATAGGGTTTTCTGCTTATTAACGGGCAGAGCTGGTTTGTTGTGTTGGGAGCAGTGCTCCTTCAGTTGTAGCATGAACGTGCAGCCCAGGGAGAGCAGGAGCTCCTTGAAGCAAGACATGAAGGTAACCATGAAGCATGAGCAAGGAGGTGGAAAAATAAAATATGACCCATATAATTGATATAAGAGCTGACAGGCACAACTAACAGTCCCTTTCTTCAGATCACTTGCTGAAGTGTTTTTTATTTTTTAGTGTACCTTTTCCACTTGTAGTCACATGCCTGTGGTGACACTGCAAGTCTGCAGAGCCATTAGATCCAAAATTCTCCCAAAATGGAGGAAAAAAAGTTAAATTTTAATAGTTTAAATACTAAACCATCCCACATGTTCAGAGCTGCCAAAGGAATTGTAGAAACAAGGCAAAATATATGATTTCATTTTTCAGCTATTTAAAGCTTTAACCTGAATTTAATTACTTCTGGGGTGTGGGGGTGGTGGTGGGGGTGTTACTACAGAACACTGAAGCTTCAGCTCTTACCAGTTTGGAAATGACTTCTCAAAGCAGAGTTTCTCAAGAAGGATTTCGAGGTCAGTCACAGTTATTTTTAACCAAAAAGAAGGCTGTTGAAAAAGACTCTAGTCAACAACACTCTTGCGTTTTCACTCGGGTTTCACAGATCCGTTTTAGAAAACTTTGTTACTTTTTCCAGCTCACTGTTTATTTAAGAAGCTTCAGTCCTATCCTCCAAATAGATACGTGACCTTTGTATGTTAAAATTTTCTGGTTAGCAACTCCATTCATAGAAGGAACACCTTCCTTCAGTAAGCTAAACCTTGGTCTGTCCAATATGAGCAGCAAAACCCCACAGTCCTGGTAATGATGTTGTTTGTTCCTTATACTTGAGAACTCATGGATATTTCATTAGTATTTTAATGTGGTTCTGGAAGTCAATACCAGTCAGTACCAATACCCTGGCAAGGTGTTCCTGTTGGCTGAATCAGGGTTGAAGCCTCTGGTTTAAGGTGCTCTGCTGTACTTATTCCTTCAAGTGATTTGACTACTTCTTTTTTTTTTTCTCTAAGTGTTACCAAGATTGGTAAGTGACTGTGACTGCTTGGCAATGAGCTTTAGCTCCTTTAAGCCTTGTCTTTACAGTCAGGTTCTTTGAAATAAACATCTTCAAAGTTGTTCATAATTCTTTTTTATTCTATGATGGGGTGAAATGTTTTGTTACTCATGAAGTCAATTCTAAATTCCAGAGAATTACTGAGAAAGAAGCAATATGTCGGTGATCACAAAACAACAGCTTCTCCAGACTGTGCATTTTTACAGCTTTCCCCACTAGGAGTTTGCCTCTTTCAACCGGGGGTCCGAATATGTAGAAAAAAGGCTTTCTGTGTCTCCTATATGGATTTGGGTCAGCGCAGGAGATGCAATGAAAGTCAGCTGAGGAGTAGCTGGTGTACATGGGAGGTATTTGATTTGTATTGACTATCACGAGTAGAGTGAGCTCCAATGTGTGATTCAGATGGGAGGCTGCCAAACTTCTGTGCCAACGTCTCAGTAGCAACAATGAGAAAGAAAGGAGGAGAGAATACCACGGAGAGCAAGCTCTGGAAATAATCCTTCACAGTGTGACTTTCTAAATTGTTAGACAAAGAGGGAGCAACTAATTGAAGCATTGTTTTCCTAACAGAAGCTCACATTTTGCTCTCAGTTACATGTCAGCAACTACACCGCAGTAATTGGAATAACACCTACGGCAGTTCAGGTACCATGGTGATGAGCACTAATAGAGAGACTGGTTAGATAAAGCAAGATACATAGATGACAGATTGGTTCTGATAAATGTGTTTTAAAAGTCAAAAGGATGTTCACCTGTGGTTTTCTTCTGAATCAGCCACTAAAAAAGTTAGTGTTATCAGGTTTTCTTCTGAACCAGCCACTAAAAATATTAGCTCTGTAAGTCTTCTGCCCAGAGAGATGTTCATTTGCAGGAATATTGTTTTCTGTGCTAACACTTCAAAGGTCCAAATTCTGTTTTCTTTGACATCAACAGAGCTTTTACAAGTGTAAACTGTGATCTTGGTTATAAAAGCTCATTTATTATGGAAAGGTAGTCAGTATACATTTCTGCTCCACTGTTAGAAGTATTTATATTCATTACCTTCAATGACATACAGGACATAAGCTTTCAGATTAGACTAATGGCACCTGGATGCTAGTTCTAGACCACAGCTAGAATATCTGCAGGTAAACCTAGCTCTGTACATGTTTCAGTGCTATGGGTATTTGCTGAAGGTTTGCTCCCCAGACACTCACTTCAGAGGACAGAAATTGATTAAAAAAATTCCCTTTTAGGTTTTTTTCCAGATAACATTTAATGAGAATAACAAAACTATTCTTAACTTTTTTTTTCCCCTTAAGATATCTGGTAGCAGCTATTAGCAAGTTTAAGCATTTAAACTTGTGATTTTTCTATGACAAGCCAAAGTTGATACAGACTTTATTGTCTGAACTTTACTTCAGATACCTGGAGAGTTATAATACTGTATCTTGAAGGGAGCTGGGCTGATGTGCCCAGAGCAAAAGTCTAACTGGTTTAGATGCAGAAAAAGCAGCCACTGCGTGCTTGCCAAAGCCCAGATAATCCTCTCAGAGGGAGCCTTGCACAGCATCCACAAAAAACCTGTGGGAATCATTCTAGGCAGTTTAAAGAGATTTTTTGGACCTCAAACGCTGAGATTTCTTCTCTGGTGCCCACTGAAAAGAGGTGGCTCATCCACCCAGGGCAGCAGCATCCCCCCCCCTGCCCTCACAGCTGGTGTCTCCCACCCAGTGCTTACTCAGCAGGATGTGCGATGGCTGATGTATCTCTTGGTAGATGAAGTTCTTCATCTTTCACTAGCAGATTATAGATTAGTGTCTACTAAACTGAGGCTGGGAAGAGCATTTCTTACAATTGTTTCTAAGTCCTGACCGAGTTGTTTGGCTGCTAACCTGGTGCTAACCCAGTAATAAAACACAACAGCGTGTTGAATTGTGATGAGCTTCAACCGGTTTCATTTAGAAACCTCCAGAGGAGGTAATGAAATGTTTTGGCTTCAGACAGATGAATAGTGTACCAAAGCTTCACTCAGTGTAGAAGTACTGACGCTCACCCAGAAAATGGAAGCGTTGACCTGTGCATAAAAGACGCATACTCGAATTTTTAGAAATCAAAGTTTATGAGAGCAATTATCCTTTTTATTTTTATTTTTGTTGGGAATAAGCTTAAAGTCACTGCCTGATGGTTTCAGCTGACAACTAAAATTATATGGCCTGTCAGCTCTCCTTCTTACAGGTGAAGGTGAACATTCGTGTTATCAAAATTCATGCTTTTTATAATTGTTCTGGGTAAATGTAGGTTTCTTTTCTCCTGGTCAGTTAGCACATTTCAGAACAAGTTCCAACAGGACTTTTCCTTCAGGACACCAATATAAAAGCCTTAGAATTAGACATGGTAGAAAAGAGATTGTCTCTTCATAAAGGTCTCACAGCTCATTTGATACAACACTGCAGCTAAAGTGATGCCGCGTGGGCTGAGATCTGAGACTGAGATCTGGGTTTCCTTGCAGGAGGAGGAAATGTCCCTGGTCCCCAGGAACCTTGGTTCTCCAGCTCCCCACCTCTGTGGGACCAGCTGCCAAAGTGGCTGTGAGCTCAAGCAGCATACAGTTAGCTTTGCATCGAGCATTTGCACATAAGGGATGTTTCAATCTGCTTTAGCTTCTCCCCTTGCAAGTAATCAGCCTTCTCATCTTGAGGGAGAGGTATCACCATGTTAAGTTCTGTCTGTACCAGCTCTCTCTCCTGGAAGACTGGGACTTCATCCATCCCATTTTCCACAATGACTGTAATCCTAGCAGTGTTTATTCAAGCATGGTCACATTACAATTAGAGCCAAGGGCTTTAGACATCCAAATGATGCCATTGGCAGAGCTTATGCTCCAACGGTGAACTGCCAGCACCTCCTTTTTGATTTGTGCAGCCTTTTCCCAGTAATTGAAGTGCCTTAGTGTGGTCTTGTATCTAAGTGGAAGAAAAGGCTTTTTCCTGCCTCACCTTTGACTTTCAAAGGCTTCCACTGCTCCTTCAGCATACCTGATCTCTGGGTTTTTAAATAACTTCATGATTGAACAGCCCTTCTTTTTTCTTTTGAAGCTTTTAAGTCCTCACTCCAGGCATGACAATCTCCTATCTGAATTCTGGGTGAAATTCTGAACAGCAGATCCAGAGCCAGAATAGAAAAAGCTTTAATTCCTCTGGAAGGTCCTCTCTGTGCAGCGTGTCACAAATCCCCCTCCAAATCCATCTCCTGCAGAGGAACAGAAAACCCATCCTGTTCTTGCAGGAGCTGCTCTCAGTCACCAGTGGCAGCTTTAGAAGCAAATGCCACACTTTAAAGCCTGAGTGCTCCCAGCACTGCCCAGCCTTGGCACTTCTGGCTCAAGAAATACGATTTCATCACTAATTCTTTCAGCTATCTTGCTGCTTGCCCTTCCTTTTTGAAGCGATTTTTGCTCAGATCGCCAGCATCCTAAGGCTTAAACTGAAATAATATTCCCTAGAAAATGTGTGTTAAAGCAAGTTGTTAGCAATCTAATGCAGGCAGGCCTTTTTCCTGCCCCAACAAGCCTTTAGTGCCTTTCAGTTGCCCTGTTGTCATACTCATTGTAGCTCCCAGTTCTCATTAATCAGCATTGAGGAGTAGGTCACGGATGCCAGGGATGATGCTTGGGAGACATTCATCTGCTCTGTGCCCAGGAAGAACTTAACTGCTGTTTTGGTGAAAGATGACTGAATTTCCCATGCCATGTTTCAGGTTTTCTGTGCGTTTAATGCAAGTACAGAACTCATCTGAATTTTGTGTTTAACTTCATCCAAAGTAGTTGTTGTTTTTTTTTTTCCTGATCACAAGTTGTCATAAAATCTTTTCCCTTTCCCCTACCCTTTTTCCTTTTCTTTTTCCTCTATAGAAAACAATTCTAAACTGCAGTTGGATTCTTGAATGAGGGAAGCCAGGGCATTATCACTAGAACAGTGCAGCCATGTTCAATTTCTTATATGTGATGAATTCCAACAATGAGAAATCTTGAGGGGCAGAGAAAAATCCAAGATGAGAAATCACTGCCTGATGAATTTTGCCCTTCAGCAAGGATCATTTAGAATTGGCTACTTCTTGAATTGCTCACAAGCATATATTTTACAAGAATGTCACGTTTGACCATCTCAACACATAACAGACCCAAATGAGCCAGGGCATTTTGAGGGTTGCTCTATGGAGAAATCCACTAGGCAGTATGTTCTACTTCAGATTTGGCCTAAATCAGGCAGGCAAAGAGCAATTCCATCCAGATTTGTCAGAGTGTTCTGGATTTGTACTCCAGGCATTGCTATGTTGGCTTTCACCTATTTGTTTCAGGATAGATGCCCACTTACCTGTGCTCCTGTGGTTGATTGGAAGTGGACTGAGGGGGGTGGCATGGGGGGAATGTTTGGGTGATGCAGATGCTGTGATAGCTAATTATCCATTTATTTGGGATGACAGGAGGTAGATCTGACATTTTTGATTCCTTTTTAGTCTTTCCTACAGCAAGGAAAAGTCTGCATTACAGCTGTCAGCCTTGTGCCTGCTACATAATGGGCCGGTGTGGGTAACGTGATCCTCAATGAATTGTTTTTGATACAGTGAGATGAGAGCATGTGAAGGCAGGTCCTCTTTAATATGCAATTAGGGGTCATTTTATATGAGCCATGCAATGTTAATGGAATTTTGAAGCTTTTAAGTGTTTTCTAATTGCAAATAATTCATTGTAACTTACTAAATGCCTTTGCTTATACTTGCCATCTTCATTCCTGCACCTCCTTATGCTTATCTTAGAGTCCCCCTTGCAGTCCCCGTGTAAGCTAGGGGTTCTCCTGAGGGCAGCAGCAGAAGGTCTCAGGGCTCATTAACCCATCCTTGGAGCAAGGTTCTCCCCTCTGCCACAGCAAAGCTCTTCCCTTGGGGATTTGGATTCTCCAAAAGGTGAAGCCTGAAGAGTGCAGAGAGAGCTGAGCTGGCAGCTGGCACTGTGCAATGACACAGGACAGTGCAGTGTGGTCAGAGGGCATTAGTACATCAGGATGCAGTTTGCTAGGGATTGAGTTTTTGTTTTAAACCTAGTGTGCAACTTGTAACTCACGCTGTAGGATGCCTGAGCACCCGGTGCTCCATCCCTACCCTCTCCCTGGGCAGGGCTGCAGTGCCTGTTCATTTTCCTTTGCCTGCTAAGCCATTCATTGCAAATGAGTTTATAAATAATTCATGGCAGGTTGCATTCTGTGCTTCAAAGTTCATTGCGTAGGTGGTGGGCTGTGGGCTTTCTTGGAGTGGCAATGCTTCTCTCCATTCTTTTCTCTTTTGTTCATCGTGTATGTGTGAGTGAGTGTGCAGAGCTCGCACAGCATTCAGGAACTAAGGTTTTGCTATCACTATTTTTCTGTTAGCTTCTGTATAGCAGATTACAGTCATTTTCAAATTTGGTTATTATGGTTCAGAGCGGTTATGTTGGAAAGAAAATAATCTTTAGAGATCGGGGTTTATTGAAATACCCAAATGCTTGTGGAAGGTGCTAGAACTGACAGAAAAATAACATATCAGTCTGAAATGGGTTTCCCCAGCCCCATGCAAGCACACGCTCTTCCTAAGCAGGCACTTATTATTGCTAGGCCTGCTGATACTGGAAAGCAATGTGAAGTTTTTAGGCTCCCACCCTGCATTTAGCCATTGGCTGCTGTTGGGATGGCTCACTATGGCACTGTGTTTGGGAAACAGGAACATTAAAATTGGAGAAGCCCTTTCAAGGGCCACTGTCAGCTCTAACACTGCTTATTACAGCCCTGGGGCCTCATTTATTTTTTTTCCCCCATCAGAGCACTGCAACCCATGTACGTACATCAAGTACAACACTACAGTGACAAAGCCTTACCTTGCTCCTCCTAGGACACTTCTTGCTCTAGATGCCCTGCTCTGGGGCACCTCACATTTTCTCAGCTGCATCACAGATATAGCATCATTTTTTGCCACATGCATGTACAGTTTCTTGCCTTTTATTAAATTTGTGGTTGAGGCCAGGCAGGGGCAGCGGGTGGTTGAGGAAGATGAGGAGGCAACAGCAGACCCCAGAGCGATCCAGCCCCAGCAGGAGCAGCAGCAAACAGCCAAATGAGGTTATCTAAGAGATTTAAATATTGTTTTGTGCTTTCCCACTGAGTGGGACCAAGCAGAGGGCCCATGCATTCCTCAGAGAAGAGGCAGTGGTGTGGCTGCTGCCTGCATTGCAGTGTTTTTTTCAAAGCTTCAAGCAAAGCCCAGAAGTGGGAGAAAGAATGTCCCCGTAGGTGTGAAGGGGAAAATCACACAGCTTGTGTTATGGTTGTACAGTGGCCTGGAGTATGTGAGAGGGTATTCACACACGCTGATGTTAAAAAGTGCAGATCATATCAGTGGTGTTTATTACAACTGCCTGATAGCCTGAATCAAATATTTAAAGATTGCCTACACTGCTTCTGACTATAGATTGACTGCAGAAGAAAGCCAGGGTCGAGCTGCTGGCCACACTTCTTGCTTTTTCTCTACTAAATGAGGCCATATAATTTTCCTGTGGGATACATTTGGCACTGGAGCTATTTAGGTCTGATCCTTCATCACTAAATTCAAGAGGATTTTTTCCTGTTTAGTTTAAGGATGGAAGAATCAAGGTCACAGCACTGGAGAAAACCTGTTAAAATAAGTACTTCTCACTGCTGGTTTTTGGACACTGTTCATAAAAATAATCACCCTGATTTAATAACTGAACTTCAGCAGCAGCATCTTGTCTGTACTGGATAGACTGAGATGGGAAATACAAAAACCCAGCTGCACATAAAATGTTAAAATGTTGAAGTTGTTACCATTTTACAGAGTATAAAATGGATTAACTTGGTCTCAATTATACTCTTCCGCTTTTGTAATTTTTTTTTTGTTCATCTTTTCTGCTACTGAGGACAAATAAAAATGAAACAATGAATTTTCTATAGGCGCAGAAAGGAAGAAGGGGGAAGTACTGAAAGGTGAAAAAAAAAAAAAGAAAAAAAAAGCTGGGAAGAAGTTGCACTTTGGTAATTTTCTGGGGAGTGGACTTTGCTGCTTTTAGGGCTGGATTCCATAACTAGTCCCTGCTTAAATCACAGCATGTGTACCGACAGCTGATGACAGTTTGCTGGTCCAGGGGAGGGATGCAACCACTGCCTGCCCTGGCACAGTGCTGCATCACCTGCTGCTGCTGGGAGGTCGCTGGCAGCGTGGTCCTTAAATGGGGTTAACTGCTGAATTACTTTGCTGTCAGTTTGTCAGACACTGTAAACTCAGGCCAAGAATGGCAGCTGAAATTCAGCTGAAAGATGTGAGATTTTTGTTGCTGAACTGCTAACAGTCCAAAATCTAGAGAGCAAGAGAAGAGCTGTGCATGTCCACCAAACAGTCCAGAGTGAACTCATTTGCAACCTGGTAAAGATTGGCCCCTACAAACTGGTGAACACAAAGCCCTGCAGCCTGGACCTTGGCAATGTCTCAGCTGTGATAACCAGGCTCATACTCCTTGCACTTGGAAGGCAGCACATCTTTTCAGCTGGACTGAATTCTTGCTATTTGTTCGGTTAATGAGCCCCAATCAATGCTCTCATTTACTGACAAAATCCAGGCTGAACAACTTCGTATTTAAAACCCAGCTCCTGCAAAACGTGCTCACAAGTGATTGCATGGCAAGTGCGGAGTCTCCCATGAGCAGCTGATTAGTTAGCCAATTAAAATAAAATGGATGGATCGTTAAAGCAGCATGTTGGTCCACAGTACTGTGGTTTTTTGTTTTAATTATTGTTTTTTTGCAGACTGACTTGAGCTCGTGCTCCCCCCACTGTGGGCAGGCAGGGGCTTGTTCCTGACTGCATGCACCTGCCTCTGTTACCCAAGCTGGTAACTCAACTTCCCCCATCGTTTCTACCTCTAAAGGATTTTTTTGGGGAATGAATACATCCAGGGACTTAAAGCTGTGAAATGGATCACTGGTATGACCCAGTCTGGCACATCACTGACTGAGATCATCAAGTCAGTCCAACTACCAACCCATCCCTACCATGCCCACTAAACCCTGTCTCCAAGTATCACATCCACCCTTTTCCCAAAAGCCTCCAGGGACAGTGATTTTACTCTTTCCCTGAGCCAACACATTCCTTCTTTCAGAGAAGAAATTTTTCCTAATATCCACCACGAGCCTCCCCTGGTGTAACTCAAGGCCTACGCCTATATACTCACACATTCTGTCCCCACCCTATGGGCATACAAACGTCTGAGGTCTAAATCACATTTGTCATGCTCAAGCAAACAAAAACACACAACAGCTCCTTCCTTCTTAACAATCATTATTTTATTAATATATTTTACAAGATTGCAGTTGAAATCATTTAAATACAAATTTTTTTTTATACAGAAAGTGTAATAAAGTTAAAATAGTTCCTTGTGTAATTCATAGCATTATTGCAATGCTTATAAAATTTTGCATAGAGTGTGCAAGGATTGATGTTATTTGATACAAAAAAGCTTTATATTTTCCCACACAACCACACACATACATAAATTAAAAAGAAAAAAGCCAAACAAATCTGAATTTCCTAATGAGAACTGTGATAAGACTTTAAAATTTGTTTGTCCTGTTTACAATAGCGAGATCATTGGTTGTTATCAGAGTAGAGGTTAGACAAGATATTTAACCATCACAGATGAGAACTGCCATTATCTCATGGGTCGTGCCTTTATGCTGCTGCTGTGGATGAATGGGGTTTTGCTCCAACACTGAATGTTGTTTTGCTGTTGGGTTTAATTATGTGGAACATTTGTTAGGTTAACATCGACAACTCTGTTGGTATTTGTGCACAAAGAAACTAAGTATAATAAGGGGCAGGCAAAAACATAAAATAGAACAGATCGTAGTTAGATCCAGCAGGTCAACCACTTCCCTGTACCCAAAGCACTGCACAGTGCAGATCCAGACCGAGATGCGGCTCACAGTTCAGGCATAGCTCTATCTAGGGAGAAATCTGGGTGGGAATGCTATCACAGGGCCCTCCTTTGATAAATGTAGGGTGTGAAGATTGTTCAGTTTCGCTTTCTAAGAGGCTCTGCAAGGTCAGGCTTTGTTACTCCTAAATTATCAGAGAATGCCAATTCCCTGCAAACAGTGCACCCCAACTCAATGCGTGGGAACAGCAGTGCCCTGGTGCCCACATGGCATTAGTGCAGCTGCTGCCTTCAGGTTGAACAAAGGTTTGCTACAGCAGCAACCAATAACCCTCCACCATGACTGTACCCACACATCACCTATAAAATCATTAGCATTGCTGATACATTTCATCATCTGGTACATCAAGAACAGCACAGAAAGCAAGTGCAAAACCCCAGAGGAGAACCCAGCTGAGGCCCACACCAGCAGGCTCTTGCTTAGTGCTCCTCCCTGGTACATGGAACAATGCAGAGAAGAATGCAGCCAGAGCTCTGAGTGGTGTGAGGTGCTTGCAGCTCAGTCAGTGTGGGAGAAACCACAACAGCAACATTCTTTCAACTATAATCCACCCTTCAATAGAAATAGAGCCACCCACAATTAATTATTCTGCTGCTCTGCCGTGCGAGCCTGCCTGATGATGTTTCAAGGACTCTGTTATAAGGAAATCTTTAAAAGAAGAAAGAAGCTTCATTGCTTTAGAAAGTGATGACGCATTGAGCTGTACAAGGCTTCAGGAAGCTTTATCTCCTATCAGCAGTTAAGCCTTTCTAATGGGGCAAAAACGTGAGAGTACACTGCAACTTCAAATTTCTGCACCATGTAGAGATGCAGAGGAGCTGTGCCTTACAAAAGGTCAATTCCTGCCACGGCAGAGCTGCTAGAAAGGGTGAGGGTCTATTGGGATGGACCTGGTGAAAGGCTCAAAGATGCCCTTTTTAATCTCTTAGGAAAAAAAAAAAAAAAGACCTTTTTACTTAAGGCCACATTTTTTTTTTCCCACCCAAAGCATCTGGGAACAGAGAAAAACATAAATATAACAGTTTTGCACAAATTTCTCTTTTGGACCTTTCCTCTTATTGGGAGAAAGCTCAGGCCAACTGAATGAGAGACAAACACAATCATATATTGCTCCATAGTGGATAGATCCTTCCTACTCTTTAATACCAACTTAAAACAAACACTCACCCTGACAGAGAGATGAGTGGCCTTAAAGGAAATCTGTCTTCCCCTGAGCAGGGTTCCCACTGCCATCCACCTAACCCCAAATCCAAGACACCACGTGGCTCCGAGCTGCACCAAGGTGAGGCTTTTCCTCCAAGTGACACCAGGGCTGACTTTCCTGCAGAAATTAACACTTCCAGCAAATCAGCAAGTTAAAGGACTTATGTGCATCTCCGGTTTAATGTGACCTGGATGGGAAATCTCTCTCAGCAACTCACTAGGATTATATTTCCTTCTTTCCTCAGGATAAAAATCCCACAGGTTTAAATATCCATCTTTTCCTGTATAAAGAAAGTATGCCCCTTTTCATGAGATGCAATTCAAGTGGCAGGACAAGAGTGTTTTAAATGATAAAGCCTTGGGGCTCTCTGTGCATAAGCATGTACTTCTCAAGTACAGTAAATTTAAAAGCTTTCTAAACACAAGCCACTCACTGTAATTTCCATCCGAGCCCCAAGCCATTGTGGTTATTGTGGATGGAAACAACACCTTAGCCATCTCAAGCAGCCCAAGCCCTAAGTGCTTCCAGTGACAGTAATTCCACTGTGCACCAGGGAAGATCAAACATAATTGCTACCATATTTAGCGAAATGGATGTTATTAATTTAAAGTATAACAGTGTAAACAGACAAAGAAGTTTGCTGCATTACCATGATTAAGGTGATGTCTCTTGCCATTTCTTTCCTCTCCCTCCTGCCTGCCTCCTGTAATGTGCTCCTCTCCTTCTGAATAATCTCATCAGAGCCACATCAGTGTTCAGCCCTGCTGCAACCACAGCTGTAGACTTGGTTACATCAGCTGTGAAAACACTGCAGCTGTCATGCAGCATTTACCTGAAAGGCCTAAATTTCACCTGTGTGCCACTACCCCACATCCACTGCTCACTGAGTTGGGTCTTGAGGTGTGAGGTGGCACTGGGGGCTGCAGGCCACCTGAATACCGAAATATTACATGGCAATTTCTGAGCTGATGAAAAAGCTTAGAATGGGGAAAATGGAAATGTTACAGTGATTGCATTCCTCAACAAGAAGGGCAAAGAGAATAAAGGAGCTGCTGTGTTCGTTTGAGGAGCACCAATTCCTGATTGCCAGAGCTTGACAGGAGTGCTCCCTGCATTTGCTCAGGTGAGTTCTGGATGATGACATTTCCAAATCTAAAATGTCAGCCATCAAAAAAAGAAAAAAACAAAAAAAAAACCACACAAAAAAGCACCAAAAAAACAACCAAACAAAAAAACCCACAACAAGAAAACACAACAAAAACCATAAACCAAACAGAAAAGTCCTGAACTTTCTTGTTTTATGGCTTGCACTTCACAATAAAACATTTCAGCAGTTTCTTTTCCTCACTAAACAGAGTGACTGTGATTCCAAGGACAGAAGACTTGGATGGTTTCACGGGAGCCTCCTGCTCTTGTGTGTGTCTCACCAGCATCCTTCATCTGCTGATGCTTGAGTGCACAGCCAGCAACAAACATTCCCTCAGTTAAACTATACCTTCAGCCCAGGACTATGTCTCTTAACTTTTTGGTTATCTCTTCATGGTTCTCTTTTCAGGCAACCTTACCCTCTGTACACACCTAAAGAATTCCAGGTTATTTTCTTTTCTCCCCATGAAGGGAATTAAAGGCTTCCTGCTGCGGTATGCTCTCAAATGCAGCTATGTGATAAACCTGCATTTATTCCTGATCAATTCCAAAAAGCACCATCAAAGTTAATGCATTTCAGGCATGAGGGCAACCAGGGAAAGGATTAATTTCTGTAATCTTTGGTCTTCATCTCATTGTCTCTTGCAATGTGAAACTTAAAGCCATAACAGCAAATATGAAGAAAGATGACTTTTGTTGTAAACTGAATCTAACCATGTATATATATGCATGTATGCTAGGACAACAAAAGTCAAGCTCCTCTAAGACCATCTGCCATTGCAGACTAGGTATGATGCAATCTGACAGGACAGCTTCACAGGTTTCCATAGGAATCTCTCCTCAACCTTCAAGTAATTTCTAGGGAGGGTTTTCTTGATTCAGACATTGTTTTGCTGGACTGCAGGTAGGACTGCCAGGTGAATGCCTCATGCTTTTTTGTTTGTGCACTGTGACACGTGCGATTGAATGAGGAAATAATAAAAGAACTTCAAACTCTTACAATACAAATGTTTGACAGCATGTGAGTGTGAGAACCAAACACAAATCACTTACGCACATGTTTTCCAAAAATGTGTATCTACAGAGGTCACACACTTGCTTTCATAGTTACTGGCCTCCGCTTTTCAATAACTTCCTTTTGTGTTAACATTTCTTTGTACTCTAAAGCCACTCATTTCACTGACTTCCAGGTAATATACTTCAAAAAAGTTCAAAAACCAACAGAAATAAAGGTACATGGAAAATGAATGTGGTTGTATAACTGGTATTAGGATCTCTGCTTTTGCTAATGGCAAAATCTTTTTGCTTTACACCTGCCATCCCAACTCATTATAGCACAAGGGTCATACATGACATATGCATAAGGTAATGGTGTACAGGTAAACACTGACTGTCAGTACTGAAGTGTGGCATTTAAAGCAAACTTAACAAGGTCCCAAAACCCTGTGAAGTTAAGAGCTACAATACATAAAGGCATTTATCTTTATCTGGTTGCCTAAGGGACACTGACACTTGCATCAGTCTCTTGATTAGCATTTCAATGTTTGCAATGCACATAGCTGCAATGCGGGATCGAGCAGAGTGCAGCTGAGTTCAGCTCCACAGCCACCACAGCTGCTGGCACTGTTTCCTTTGGCATCAGTGCCCTGAATTCTCACCCATCAGGCTCCTGCCCTAGCTCAGGTCACAAAGTCATCGGCATCTCTTCCACTGAGCTCAGCATGAACAAGTTCACCACCCACCCCAGCCTTGCCTTAGTGCTGAGAGGTAAAATTAAACTCTGATTTGAGATAAATGCCACCTTCCCTAATAGCAAATGCTCAACTGAACTAAATTTCAGGCCCAATTCATAAAGAAATACACAAACTCTTTGTTTTTGGCATTTATCAACTGCAGGTAAAGCGTATGTACAAAATTCCAGCCGTGGATGAAATTCCAGCCTCAGAGAAAACCAACCCATACAGGTAAAGCAATTGTGAGTGGTTTCTGGGCAAGGCAGGAGGAAAACTGAACCTTCAATCATCTGACTCTCCCAGCAGGTGAGAGTCAGTCACACCACAATTGCCCCCAGACAACAAGCCATGAAGTGTAAGGTGGCTGGATATGTCTGCATGCTGCTTTTTAAACAAAAATGCAATTTTTGCCCTGGGATCTCATATTCAGTCCTGCTCACTCTGGTTTGCCACTCACTGAATAGCAGAGGATTACTCACGTGGCCATCTCAAGAGCAGGCAGTATCATCTGAACTGTGGTCTTAAAAACATTCACTTCATGAGGGTCAAATGGTTTTCAAGTCTCTGCATGGGTTCAATCTCTAGGCACACAGAAAATCATTTTACGCTTTTAGAAATGGAGACAAAATTGTCAAGTATATCGAACTCCTTCACCTAGGCATAATTAAGGTACCCATTGTTCACTTTCTGCAGAAAACAGTAGTGGCACAGAGGTGTAAGGCTGTTCTCTAACAGCTCCCCCAAAGCAATTCATACCAAAATGAATGTCCTTATGCAATCTCATGGTCTTCCCAAGACACGAGGGTGCTCAACTCGCCCAAGATCCCAGAATAAAAGACCATCAAAGTGAAATTGCTGCTGAGCAGCCCAAGGGTGTTTGGGATGAGGACTGACCAGTGAGCACTTGGGATTGCAGTCAGAGATTGGGACATAGCATCCCTGCTGGGCCACTCCTTGTGCTCAGCCCCCACACTACCAATGAGCACTGATACCCTCAGGGAAGGAAAAGTCAAAGCAACTTGTTTTCCATACAGGACACTCCTTCACAACCATGCATGTGCTCATGAACATGGGATTTGTTTATGAATTGGGCCATGCTTGCTAGAAAGTTTGTGATCAGTATTAAATGAAACAGGAAAAAAAAAATCTATAGCAAATGTAGGACTATGAATGGGACTTGTGGTCCCAGAGGTAACATACACAGTATTTTGCTATATTTAATGTGGTAAAAAAACAACAATATCACTCTTGGTGGCCCTACAGTCTTAATACATTTCATTAACATCTGTTTTAAGTTGCACAACCGGTTCCCAAGACACCCTCCTGTCCCTCCCCCCAAATAAACTAGTTTTAATAACAAGATAAATATGATGTGCTTCTCCTTGCTGAGTGCATTGACTTAAGGCATAGGCACAATTCCCCTCTTTGAACAGAGATGGTATAGTCCTGTGTCCCAATACAATTGTTATCCTGGGTGACCCTTTGCATTCGAACATTGACTCAAGACAATAATTACAGGAATCATTCTTTAACAAATAATTTGAATTTGTTAACTCATCTGAAAGTGTCAGAGAAATATACATAGATAACTCAATCCTCTTTCGGGAATAAATTTTATGGGAATGTTGCTTTGTTGGGAAGCAACATCCAATCAAAATGCCATGGAAATCTTCCCATTGAGTCCAGCCAGTTTCAGATCAGGCCAGAACCGATCATTTAAAAATATCAAACACTGGTACTCTCCAGACCACATGAAAACATATGTGGAAATATATTAAAAAGGAAAGGGCTTAGTTATTTCTAAGAACTACTGTCAGCTATATTGCATCTTGAAAATTGCTTGAAGAATACCAGCTTTGCTCAGATACCGCTAGGGACGGGCACAGATCTGCCACGTTTGCACATGAGGTAATATTTTCAGTAGCATCTCAGTGGTGTAGAAATCTTGCTGTCCTCATGAGATTTACTGTGACTTGAGCCCTTTTCTGCTAATTAGTACATCGGTTTTTAAAAGGTTTTTGCACGCATGTGGATGTAGTTATATGTCAGAATTAGAAGATCAGGGCTCATTTCAGTTCTCTGCCCGCCCCTCCCCAACAAGAGAAAACAATAACAAAAACCTAAC
>VXAB01001183.1:1103453-1148881 GCA_013399175.1 Odontophorus gujanensis
CCCCCCCCAAAACTTCAAAACTGAAAATAATGTTACCAGATCAGATTCATGTTTTATCCTGCCTGTAAGTAACTCCTGGACTTCAGTAAGGAAAATGCACCCATGAAGAGATTCAACCACACAGATTGTGGGGTTTGAATTCTAGAGGAACCAGCATCCAAAGCCTTTGCTTTCCAGTAATCTGAATTTGTCAAAATCTTTGTAGTCTTAAAAGAAATATCTACTACATTGTCAGCATCTCTGATATTTGCAATCTCTACAAAATGTACGTGATCTTGGACTGCACGTCCTGAATAGAAAGGACAAAAATTCTAACATAGCACACAGATATTAGGCAGCAAATTTGGATGAATTTCTACGTTTCTATGGGTTTAACAAGTGATTTGCTTTGTTTCGATAGGTATTGGTAGGTAATTTCCAGATCTTACACTCTCTCAGGTAGGTTAGATCATTTCAAAATTAAAGGTGGTAATAGAGAGCAGGTAGGGTGATCCAAGACACCTGTTTAATAAAGTGGTTCAAGATTTTTCTCTTCTAGTCCAAATTCCATAACTTATTTTCCTTTCAAGAACAAATACAATGCTTTTTTGTTAGCACAGAGACAACTTTAGGTTGGGGTTAGAGCTGACACGTGACATCTGAATAGCACAAGGCATTCATTGCACGTACAAGCCCTTCAGAAAATAATTCAGCAAGAAGATTAGGACTTTTCTATTGGCAAAGTGCAACCCATCTCTCCCAACAGGGAGCCATGCTTCAGGTGAAAATTAAAGAGTGTAGGTTAACCCCAGGTATCTTGGATATCTCTAGGCAACACATCTGGCTGCTTTGTTGTCCTCATGCCACTGATTTAATGGTGCAAAAATAATCAGAGATGCTACTCTCCCCTTACTATGTTGGTGGGTCTATGTTGGTTCCAGGGTCTACACCACCCAGTAATCCCACTGCTCTTAGAACATGGTCAAAAATAAGGGGTGATCGTTAGACTGTACTATTACAGAAGGGTCCAGGGGAGCATCAAGCCCAATTCAGTAGATTGTACCAGTAAATTTTGGTGTGGGAAAGAGAAATGCTACACAAATGTAACAGGGTCACCCTGGGATTCCTTGTACTGAAACATCATTTTACACAGAGGATATATATAATTTTATATATATATATATTTTATATATATATTCACACACACGCGCGCACACAAAAAAAGTCTTTGATAGGCTTTCTGTGTTCTATTAAAAATAGTTGGCAGCTGCAATCTAGGAGACCAGAATTGGCTTTTGTGCTGCCTGTGATGCCCCACTGCAAATTGTCTCTCAAAGGCAGACACTTGTATTTATCTGGCAGGTGGAGCTGGTGCCTGCCTGAGACAGAAATAGCCTCCCATTGGGGCACACACAGAGCTCGTAGATTTTTTGCCTGGACCCTGCAGAAGAGGAAGATCCTTGAGGCAAGTTAGGTAGTTTGATTTTTGCAGAATTCAATGTTATCTGAAGTCGGAGGGGAGAAAGAGAGAAAAAGAGAGAATTAGTGAAGAGCAGTTATTTTTCATCTAGTGTTTACAGAGGCCTCCTTTGCACATCTGAGCTGCTACAGAAGCTGGGCACGCAAGGGTGTGAAGCTGGGGAAAGGCTGACATCATCACGGGTGAGTTTACCCTGAGACCTCTGCTCTTTTTCTGTTAATCTATGTTTACTTGGCTCATTGCTTCCTGGGACACCAGTGTGTGAGTTAAGCCCTGCAGCACCCAGCAGTGACAGCAATGCCTTCATCGCACGGTGGGCAGCATGTTTAGCACACCTCCATGCAATCAGGACCCCTTCTTCTGCTGGGGCTTCTGATCTCATTACCAGTCATGTTTGCAGGCTCACAGCATTCATTTTTATGCACGTTTTATGTGTACATGTAATATCTTTATGCACATTATTATGTATATTAAAAATTACTTAAATGCCATAAAAGACCTGAATTTCTTCTTATAAAACAGAACATAAAAATGAACGCACAAGGGAAATTTTCTAGCATGACTGAGAAGAGCAT
Source organism: Odontophorus gujanensis (assembly GCA_013399175.1). Classification (NCBI taxonomy): domain Eukaryota; kingdom Metazoa; phylum Chordata; class Aves; order Galliformes; family Odontophoridae; genus Odontophorus; species Odontophorus gujanensis. Next base: position 1,105,488 of record VXAB01001183.1, read on the forward strand.
GGTAAGATAACCTGATGGATCTGTAGGTGTCCCTGTTCTCTGCAGGGACCAGATGGACTTTAAGGGTTCCTTCCAACTCAAATGACTGTAGGATTCCATAACCTACAGCCCAGAATATTACAGGGTGACTAACATGGTTTGCTCTTATCTTGCAATTACAGCAAAGATCACTTCTGTTTTAGTATCCAACCATCTAATTGCCAGAAAGAGACAGGCCAATATGTTTTCAAAAAACAAATAAGTGTTGAAAACATAAAGGCAACTGCTTGCAGTCATGAAATGCCTTGAATTTCAATTGCAGTATATTAGGTAAGAGTTTTATTGCTATTTTTGTTTTGCTTTGTTTTGTTTCAAACCCCTCGCCAGAGGGATCTGGAATATCTTAAAATGCAAATGTTTAGAAATAATAGGAATCACAATAAGAATCCCAATCTGCGAATCACTGAGGGCACTAAGATAGGAAAACAGCAGGCTGTACTGGATCTCACATCCTATGAAAAGCCTCCTGTGAGGCTCTCCTTGGGTTTCCCATCATCCACATCCCTCAGTGTCTTCCACATCTGTGGCAGAAGGAAGGGATGAGAACAGGTGTGCACATTTTCCTGAGACACCAGAAGAGACCTATCTTACTTCTGTTCTCTTATCAGCTTTAGTTATTCTCTCTTTCCCTTTAGAACTTTCCCCGGTGCAACACCCTATGTCTCCTAATGTTCACATTCTTTCCAAAATGAAAACATCAGCTATAAAAGCTTTTCGGATCAATACGGGTGAATTAAGCTCTTCTTATAGAAAATATGTATGATAAAAGATTTAATTATGTTGGCCACGTAAATCCTGCTTTAAAGTGACAAGGAAACAAAGAATTTAGGAGCGCTGTGTACTTTACTGCTGCATAAATTTGCCTGATCCACAGATGCTATTATCCAAGCACTTTAAAAATAATGAATTAGCCTTCTCCACAGAGTGAGCCTTGTTTGCATATGATATGTTCAATCACTGCTTGCAGAACCTATGCTAGGAAGGCTTCACCAATGTTTTTAGAATAGAATCATGGCTTTATGATTTGAAACTTGTTTTTCAAGTGCTATGCGAATGGGAAGGTTATAAATCTGCAGAGATCTGCAGCTTGGTTGGTGTTTGCCATAAACCTTGGTGCTCTTTACTTACCTCTCCATCTTTGGATTCCAGCCTGAGCTCTGTCCTGCAAGTGGCTTTCAAGCTGCCGGCCTCAGCGTTGATCTCGATGCCCTTTGGAGCCTCCATCACCAGTGCACGTGTAGGCGACTCCAGTCTGAAAGAGAAAATGGCAGTACTTGGCCTGATGGGCTGAGGATTCGTGTGTAACCTTGGGCTGTGGTCTTGAACAGCCTGAGCACATATTACAAGGCAGCCTGGCACCTCCCAAAGTTCAGATTCACAGATGGTTCAGTCAGCAGAAAGAAACCACGCCCAACCATAGAATCATAAAGGATGGAACAGACCACTAAGATTATCTAGTCCAACCACAACCCTCTCCCACCATGCCCACTAACCCACATCCCTCAGTGGGACATCCACCTTCTTCCTGAACACCTCCAAGGACAGTGACTCCACCACCTCCCTGGGCAACCTGTGCCAATGCATGACCACTTCTGAGAAGAAATCTTTCCTAATATCCAACCCAAATGTGGTAAAAGATTCCACAAATCCAATGTGCTAGCATTTCACATCAGCTTTACTGTGCTGCAAATGCTGGAACATCAAGCAAGGCACAATAAAGCTTCCCCCTTATTAACTCCCTTATGCACTGGCTCAGAGTTGTAACTAATGAATACTAACGGGGGATATTATCAAAGCAGGATAGCTACACAGAGCACAAGCACTTTTCCTCCTCAAAGCTCTGCTAAGCAAGAGCAAATTCTTTCTTATGATTCCCTACAATAATGTGAAGTATTTAAATGTTTGTATTTAAGTGCTTAAATGTTTAATGACATAAGAAAATGGACAAAAAAGAAAAAAGTAAGATGGAAATCCCCCAAATTCCTGCTCTCCACTGCTATGCTCACATCACAGGGCTCACCCTCCCAAGTGCTTTGACTCTTCTTAAGTGTGGTTATGTGAGAGAGATCTGACAACCCCATTACAGCTCTGGTTAACATAGCCAAACCTTTTAGTTCAGGCAATTGAGGTTAATGCTTGAAGATCTGGAAGTGCAAGGTTCAGTCTTTCTGGCTGACTATTCATTCATAGGTCCTGTATTGTACTTGCCTCTTTCTCTTCTTTATAAAACAGACTCTCACTAATTTCTGTATTGAAAATTACAATAAAAAACATTTCTCCCTCTTTGGCAATTCCTTCTAGTTGACTTTATCACAGTTAATTTTCTGTACCATCAGCAAATCTCAACTGTGACCTCACCAGCTGAAGTGAGAAGGACAACTTGAACAAAAGATCCTCTGCCTGGGGTGCTTTGGGCAGGCAGCAGTGACCATAGTGACAAAACCAAAGCATGAGGCCGCATACACCCAACCAGCTTTTCTGGGCATCTTTTATGACTTGATGGCATTACTGCAGCAGTACTTCAGCTGTTTCCCTGCTCTTCATATATAATCATTTGTGCAAGTCGGAGTACTCTTAAATAGACTCCTTCTGGTACTGAGACAATATTACAAGAGACTGAGAGAGTTTGGCTGTATTTATTGCAGCCAGCAGTTCAATAAAGCAGAGGCACAGCTCCCTCTGTGCGGTCCTTTCCAAGTTATGACCTTCCCTTATGTGGTGCCTTCACGCTGCTGGGTTTCAAACACCTTTCCCTTAAGAGCCCAAACTCATCCATAATTTCCTGGCTGACTCAACTCAATCTAAATTTCAGAGAAGTAGTAAGGCACAGACAGCAAGCACAGCCTCATGGTTCCCATCCTCTGTGCAACCATTCCGAGACGCTTTTTGTTTGCCCTCCAGAGGGAAGTTACATCCCACATAAACCTTCTTCTGATCCCTCTGCTAGTGTCAGCCCATGGCTGTTTCCTGCAGGAAGAACTGAAGGTTACAGTGGTTGCTGTTACTCATTTTCTTTTCCTTTTTCCTGATTGAATTGCAGATTGCACGGAGGAGAAAAAGCCTGCAAAGAATGATTGGCATTAAATAGTGTTACCTCAAATAAGAACCCCTCTGACCTTTCAATTGCAATAACTGCCTTTCCAGTATCTGTTAGAATTTCTTTACGGTAAAAATAGTCAGAGCACAAAGCCTTAGGGCTCTGGTACCTTTCATTATGGTGGGTGAACGTCCCACATTTTGGAGATTTGTGCTCCTTGCAGCTCTCATCTTCGGTGGCACAGCCCCCAGTGCTAAGGATCTCCGTCATACACTCAGCCCAAGGAACAGGGCTGTAGGATGCAGGCACACACTGCCTCCCTCTGCTCCAGAATCCTCCAGAGAAGAGGGAGATCCAGGGCCAAGAATGTCTTAAGTCACTGTGGCCAAATCCACTAGCAGACATGCTCAAACTCAGGACACCTGAGCTAATCTGAGGGTAAAATAATTCCTGAGAACCAAGGCCAGGTGACTCTTCAGCTCTCTGATATCTCTGAGGCCTCAGTTTCTTTGATGTCTTGGCTGTCTCAAAACATTTGTTCACCTGTTAATCTTGTAGCTCTTCTTGCTACTGAGAAATAAATCTTCTAAGTGCAAAACACTGATCAGACACCACAGTGCAAATGAACTCAGTTACAGCAGCAGCACTCGATTGCTGCTCTTTATGGGAATGGTCTCCCACTGTCACACCAGTGCTGTACTTGGAGAGAACTAAGAAACAGGGAATTAATAAATAGCTTCCTGCAGTGGGGGATCATGGAATCATACAATCCTAGAAACATTTGAGTTGGAAGGGACTCTTAAAGGTCATCCAGTCCAACAACGAACAGGAGGGGACTTTATACTTCCAGAACAGAACCTTAAAACTATGGGAAAGAGTACAAGTACTTTAACAGCAACAGTCAGCTCTTCCAGTGATGAGAATAGTGCGCTTGCAGCTCGAGTGGCTTTGCATTTTGCACTGAGTTCAGAATTTTACTCTTCTCACTCTCAAACAGCTGTTTGACACTGGTATCACCTGTCTGCATGGGACATTTGTCCCAGCTGATGCTACTGAAAGCAAGGATAAAAATTGATAAAATTGTCTTTGGCATTAGAGGGGCATAGGATTGCAAGGGACTTAATTTCATTACTTTCTGTTTCCTGAATGAACTGCTGAGACTTGAAATCAGTAGCTGAAAAATCTATGCAATGCCCCAAAAAGAAGTTGAGGAGTTTATGCTCTAGGAGGTTTAAGAAATGTTTACCAAACACTTTCATTTGAAGCAAGCATTTAAGAGACACTCTGCTTTTAAGCCTAATTCTGTCTTCCAGAGCAGAACCAATCTGAAGACTAATAATGAAAGAAAATGATTTAGCAATGAACAGATAATTTGTTCAAAAATCAACATTTGTTTTTCAGTAGGTTACTCTGGAGCTTTCAGCAGGATTCATATCTCCTAGCTAGGTGTAAGTCTGTACTTAACAGTCGTAGGCTGTGAAGGTGGCTGCATGAATATAGATTGTTTCATTATTTGCTCCTGCTCTTGAATTTCCATCCCAGCAACTGGCACATAAGCTCTTTTTTATTGACCATGGATGCTGCTTATTTTTGCTCTGCTGTTTTGAGGACCTCTCTGACACAGCTGTGCAAGGAGAGGAGGTTCACTGCTATCTAGATTTACACCGACTTCCAAACTTGATGAATTCATGACTGAGATAAACTGATCCTGCCATTGCCAGAAAGTTGCTCTTGTGCCACCAACAGCCTCTTGTTTGGGTGGTGACCATGGAAACCTTTCTTATAGGTCCCAGGCTGCCAAACAAGCAAAAAATTTTCAAAGGACACAAGTTATGGGATTTTCAAAACTACTGAAGAAGCCCGAGATCCACTTACTACACCAGGTGTTAGGTACTTTTGAAAATCCCATTGAGTACCTAAATACCATAGCAAATCTGACCCTTAATCGTACTTAGTTCTGCAACAGAGGTAATAACACTTCCGAGCTCCACAGGGAGAATGGAAAGGCAAATAGATGAGCGGTAGTGAAGCAGTTACATACTGTAATAACTGAGGTCAGGTAAGTACCATAGCCAAAGATGGATGGCACATGGATAACTGATGTTCCCCAAACTCCGGTATTAAGCTCCTACCTTCATCAAAAATACCGTTCCTACCACTGAGCACACTCAGCCTGCATAGCAATGTGCAAGACAGTGTATACAAAGGAAGCCTTTCTCCAGCTCACCATGCTTAATGGACAGTGTCAAATGTGTCTCCTAAGCCCTTTCCCTCAAACCTACCACCAAAGCATCTCTGATTTTAAAGAGCTGTGATGGCATATGTGCATCATAGTGTTGCCCACTCCTGCTACTGTTGGAAATCTTGTGTTCCTGGGAGCCAACAAGAGCAAAATTTTCTGTGCAATTCCTTCTTGGTTTCGAAAACTTTAGGAATAATTTGAAGGAGGTCAGCACTTGGTTTGCATTGGAGTTCCAGGGAGATTTGGTTTTTTTGGAAAGACTGTTACCCAGATTTCTAGTTTTCATTTCCTTCACCATAAACAGCCACATTAATCACTCCAGCAGCACGGATTATATTTCCTTCTTGCCCCTCTCCTCATTACCTCTGGAATAATCCATCTTTTGTCTTACCATTACAAATGAACATCTGAATTTAGGGAGAAAAGGATATTCCAGATGTTAGGGCAGTACCACCAGCAGGTAGGGGCTGCTGATGTGCTTCTAATAAAATTGATAGCATTTCCTTAAAATAATAAATATCAACATGAATAGCTCATGGGGAAAATATTTGCTGGAGTCCAGCATCAATGCAAACAAGACTTGCAGTTCACTGGAAAACTACAAGGAATGGCCTCGAGCTTCATAAGTTCCTGTCTCCAACAGGAGATTTTTCTGCATTAGGCACAAACTTCATTTGCAGTGTGGAAATGGAAAGAGAAGTTTGCTCTCAGGAGTTGAGGAGCATATGATGCAGCAGTGTGGTAACATCAGCTAATTTAATTTTGCTTAGAAACCTCTGGACTGAGAATAGAACATGTATTACTGCAGCTGTAGCCCATTATTTCTAATGACTCTAATTATTTCTTACGGTATCCATCTGACCAGCTATAAGATTTCACATTGAGCATAAAATTAGCCAGTGTTACCACTGTGCTTGCTTACACCTCATACAATTGGTAAATTACGCTAGCAAGTAAATGTAGAGGTCCATCAATTTGCTGGTAATGAACCAGTATCTCAGGTTGAAATTTGCTTTCAGTTTTAACTCTCGTGTTCCAGTGAAATCAATGGGATCACCCATTCCCAGTGACTTATACTTCTGATTCCATTATTTGTGTTATCTTACATAAATCTATTTATAGTAAAAAAAAACCCACAATAATTTACTCATTAATTGGAAGGTAATTAGCTTTTACTGAAGAATAAAGAAACCATGCTTAATTTACATTTCCAGAATGGTTTTAAACTTTTTTTTTTTTTTTTTTAATTTTAATTGCCCTGTGCGTGCTTGGAGTTTGGAAGGAGGAACAAGGTCTGGGATTCATCTGGTCAAAACCTTAACTGAAGTTCATCTGAATTCTTGTAATCTTACAAGGAGCAAAAGACTCCTTTGTGAGCAATACCCATCTGCCCTACATTTCTTTCCTACTGGAGAGGACTGCTACTTCAAAATCTCTCTCTCTCATTCCTAATCAAGACACCAAAATTTTGAGTAAATATGTTTTCACATATGGCAAAGTACAAAAGCAGCAAGCATTCTGAAAGCTTACAGAAGATATCATCACTAATAATAAAATATGTATCCCCGTTATTTATTCCCTAGCATCGACATAAGCCTTGTTTGCAATTACAGTTTAATGAAGCACTCCAATTACTGTTTGAATGAGGACATCTGATTACAGTCTCAATCAACATAAATAAATCTTGCTTATGAAAGGCTTCCAGGGTATTTTCTTCAGCAACATTAATTACAAAAGTAAACAAGTATATATGATCATCACAGCATCCAATTGTAAATCCTGCCTATAGCTGTAAATATTCCTTAGTTTGACAGCATGCATCACAATACAGTTTCCAGTGTCTATGCTGCAAATCTGTTAAATGACAATTCCAATGCAGCCATACTCTGAAATCGATTTTTTTGGCTGCATCTAATTCCTAATAAGATCTAGATTCTTTCACATATCACCTGCAAACTATGGTTAATTCCTAAGGAAAATACAATTAAGTCTGTCAGAGACCTGACAGGAGCAGAAGTCTAACGATGCTCTATTGGAAATCACAGTTTTCTAATTGAGCCACAGATAAGTCTAGTTCAAATGGCAAGGAGGACAACAACTTTGCTTCTCCATATCTAGACAACAGAGACACCAAAGTGATTTTATACAAAGATGAGCAAAGAGAGAGAAAAAGGAACGGATAAAATATTGAGATTTACTCTTATGTATAAATTATGGACAAAATTTACTATTTCCTTGGATAGAGATCATGCTGGATGAACAATCCTGCTTGGGATCTGCTAGTGCTGCAGTTTCTGACGAATGAATGAGGGTGTGGGGAACAATCCTGCCCTTTTGCCAGGCTACATCTATCAAGTTCTGACCATTTCCCTCTGTGGTAACAGGAGCAGTCTGAAACCATTTTAAAACAGGTCAAAGCCAGCATCACAAAGATGCTTAGCTAATGTTGAAAGATTTCAGTGGGTCTAAATAAATGAGATAAATGAGAAACCAAAGGAGTCTGAAGGTGTAGCTCACACAAGCCCACTGCTGCAGTGTATTCAGAGCACTGAAAGCAACAAAACCAGAAACATATGGAAGAGTCAAAATACAATTGTGAATACTTCATGAATACTTATCAAGCTAAAGCATGGGAATTGCTGAAGGAGATGAAGGAGCTGTAATTACGTGGGTTGTCCTAAATGCTTTTTTTTTCCTTTTTAATTATTATTCTTTGAATAATCTCTGGAATGGTATACAAGAAGAAAAATAAAGTATTTAGAGGACAAAAAGAGAGATCAAATGGAAGAGATCAAATTACTCTAGAGAGAAAAATGTAGCACGTAATACTACTGAGATCAGGTTTCATTATGAACTGGAGAAGAGGTGAAGGGTAGAGATTGTCAAAGAACAAAGCATGAGATTAATGTTTTACGAAGTAAAGGTATGACTGAGAAAATTAAAATCATCTGGATAATTAAAAAACACTGTTACTTATAAATCAAGGAAGGAAATTATCATAGAAATTGGGAGACAGTCAGAAATGATGTGTGGTAAATACAGAAGCAGTTTAAGAAGATGATGCATTTTAGGGTCCAGGGAAGGGACTAAGGGATGCAAAATGAATTGTTCCTATTTTAGTGATGATGGCAGTGACACTCTCCTCACCTGGTGGGCTGTGAGCAGATTGGTCTCACTCTGAATCCCCACTGTGCCTGACAGACGTGAGCAGAGAGCTGTCTGCAGGATTCCCTCCATCCTGCTGTGCTCAATCTTTCAGCCTTAATTGATGAGCTCCGCCATCCAGAGACATTACAGGGCCAAGTGGTGGGAAACCTCCGCAAAACCAGGGCAGCAGCAGAATCAAGGAATCATAAGAGGTTGGAAAAGACCACTAAGATCCTTAAGTCCAACTCCAACCCACCCTCACCATGCCCATAACCTCCTCCCTCAGTGCCACATCTCCATGGTTCTGGAACACCTCCAGGGACAGTGACCCCACCACCACCCTGGGCAGCTGTACCAATGTTTCACCCACTGTTGCTGAGAAGAAATTTTTCCTGAAAACATCCAGAGTAGCACAGCCCCAAGGGTGCTGATGCCAGAGGCACAGTGCCAATATCTCGAGGGTAGGCACAAGAGTCCTTAAGAAAACCACAGCAGTTGTAGGTGGGACTGAGGGGATTCAGCCAGATGACAGCCCTAGCTATTAATATAATTTACACCAGGTATCAACCATAGGAGACACTGCGAGGTAAAGAAACAGAGAATCTGCTCTGGCTAGAGGAAAGGAAGGGACAAATATCCTCTCTTCAGGAACGGTCAGAAGAGAAATAGTAAACGACTTTATTACCAAGTGGTTGAGTAAGAGCTGGTAACAAAACCACTGCTATTGATGCCACCAGCTGGAACTTTACTCACTTTCGTTTCTATTACAAATATCTCAGCACCAAATGTCTCTCGACACAACATTATGTGGCCTGGGTCAAAACCAGCCAGGTAATGCTCTCAGGCTGACAATTCCTTCATGGAGATATGTGTGGACTGTGTTTTGTTAATTGTATGCACTTCCTCTCTGCCCCCAGTGGGGCCAGGTGACAGCCTCAGGAGCTAGGTATACCCCAGTTACCATGTAAAGCACCTTCTTCTGTGTGCCTGCTATACCTTCTTAGGTAACTTAATGCAGTAAAATAAAACAAACTGAAACAAAATAAATTCCTCCTCCTGTTGGGTGCATTAATGAGAACACTCATTTCACACATGGAGAAAAATAATTACTTTTTATGTTGCTGTAATTGCCTAAACCAGAAATGCATGTTTCAGAAACAAAGGTTGGGCTGGTGTAAGTTTCTAATTACAGGTTGAAAGCTTCTAATTAAATGGCATTAATTGGAAGAAACTTTTTCAGCCAGAATTACAGAAGAGGCTGCTAAGATTGGGTATTATCTTGATGCACTGTCATCAAGCCAGGAATGAAATAAAGAAATAAAAACAGCCTAGTAGCTCCTCAAGTCACTGGCACGACTTGCTGCCTAGTAGTGGGGTATGTGGAGGCACACTGACCTCAGACCTCCCCTCCATAGCTGTGGGGTCAGCAGTATGGTGTTAGCCCAGTCCCAACACCCTACAGGGTTACAGTAACTTGGCATTGGTCAATGCAAATGGGCACAAGCGTTGCATTAGCTTTTGGAGCACATAACAAAGTTTATGTTGGCTTCTGGATGGTTGCAGGAGGACAAATGCCACCCAAGCTGGCGTAAAATTAGAAAATCCAATGGAAAGATGAAACTTAAGTCAGATAAAACTTGCTAGACTGACCCATTAAGTATTCATTAACCTAACATATATGGTGCTCTACTTCAGGGTGACTGTCATGTGCAGTGAGGGCAGCAATTTATCCCTGAATCAATTTGGGCTAACTCTACACTACTTTCAAGGCTTGCTATTCTGTCCTAATTCAGAAGACTGTATGAAGCAATTGTTTTTTTTTTTTTTTTAATCTCATTCTTTTTTCCCTTCAAGGTGCTACATAATCCTGCTGAGCAGATCTCCATGCTGTCACTGACAGAAAAATCACTTCCTTGTGATAATCCAAAGTACATGGATGACAGTGGCAGGGGTGCAGTGCTGTGCAAATACTGCAGTCATTTGCATCAGTGGTTTGCATGAAGCCTTCTACATCAGAACTGCCTTATGAAGAGAAGAAATAGGTTGATATAGAATTCCACTTCTTTTAAATCTACCTATCATGGGATTTTTACTTGCTATTTGGACAGACAAAGGAAACAGGCAGATTAAAATCTCATGCAGACAGTGCACAGGCTCAGCCTACAGTGCTTCCTCCACTGATGATTTACTTTTGTACAGCCTTGATGATTTATTCTGTTCCTTCTAAAAAGACTGGACTTAATGGTGAATCATTTACAATGAGAAATACGGAGATATCAAAGCTGGAAAGGATTTGAAAGAGCGGAATACCTGCTGGAAAAAAAAGGTCTGTGTGTATGCATCACACACTTGGTGGTGGTATCCTCTGAAAGCGTAAAGTGAATTCTGTAAGTGGATTTGAAGAGCTTATTTAGCATGACAAATTGGCTACAACCTGGTGGCTATTTCTGAAAATGCATTTATAGACCTTCAGACACTGATACTCCTGTGGTATATCCATTCAATGTACAGTCAATTTATAATCATTCCACCAAATTAAATCTTTATTAACAATCTTATTGACTCCGGCTTTGACTTTTGGTCCCCCCTTTAATTAACTGCAATAATGAGACAAGCAATATCCAGTGTAACAAGTGACCAAACATTTTGTTTTAAACCTGCAGTTTATTCCAGGCAACTTCACAAAAAATGAAAGCTGAACTGCTATTTGCTAAATATCAATTTTCACACTATGCTGAACCCTTTTCTGAAGCTTGTCAACCACAAATCTGCAGTCATTTTCCCCCCTCTGATCAGAGCTATATGGAGCACGTAATGGGTTTTCAGTAACTTTTCATTTTTATGCAGAAATACCATTTGCTGTCCCCCATATACTTCACAATATGGTAAACTGACATAATTCGTACATGTAAAGGGATGCACTGCCTAAGTTGTGGCCTTTCTTACAATTTATACCAGGAATACAGTTTTATGTCTACAAGCATAACGTCTCAGCAATGATCGAAACTCCTCCCATTACTTAACAAGAATACTGAACCATCCAGTTTTCTAGTGTGCTGGGCTCTGGCTCAAAGGTAGAGAGCTGTTACATCCTTCATGAGTCCCAGCAGACAGTTCATTCTCAGACTTGCTTTGCGATTAGAGGCACTCCTTATATATGCAGCAGAAATTCCATGCCTTGCTGTCTGGCAGACAGAAAGCAGCCTCACATAATCACAGACATCCACACTCTACGTTGTACAGGCAATCATTACCATGCATAGAAACACAGGACTTGGTTATAGTGAAAAAAAATAACTATCACTGACTCAATACTATTGTGGATCAGTTCTCCCAACCTCTCACATACTTAGTGCTATTTGATAAAGTTTGGGAAGCAGAATGGGATCACAAAATACACTGCCTAGGTCAGGATACCTGGCACTGAGTAAAGTGGACTAGTGGGCACAGTGGGGATGGCATGACAGTTGGACTTGATCTTCGTCTTTTCCAACTTAACAAATCTATCATTCTATACCACCAATGAACAGAACCATAACAGTATCTCTAGCATGATTACTGGCATATAACAGCCTAGAATTCAGTTGCTAATTCCTGTATCAAAACTAGCTAACCCAAAACCTGTCTTTGAGAAAAACAGACAATTTTTCATGAGTATCCACTGATGTGTGATTTCTCTTTACATTAGAGCAGTGGTTCACAACCTATGTTGATAATTTGGAAAGTTTTCCTCTACTACAATCTCTACCATCCAACAAAGAATACAGATACATGAAAACTGAACAGAACTTCTCCAGAGGAATGCCAAGAAAAAGAAATCTTGTTTGTTCCTTGACTAAGGGCAGAGAAGGAAAGCAGGGACCAGCACCCTGTGGGATCAGTTCTGAGGTGCTATTTGGGCACAGAGGAGTCAGCAGGGCAGCGAAAGGGATGGGATATTTGAAGGAGTTATTCTCCCAGATATTTGAAAGTTTGAAGTCATTTGAAATTCACAGCTAATTTCTTGTTTTCAAAGAAAAATAGGTTCAGAAACTGTGAAGAGAGGAAAACAAAGGGATTGTGGAGGTGGGTGGAGGGAGGAATAAACCAGAAAGAGAGAGATCAGGCAATTAAAATAAAAAAAGCCAACTTGCTGTAAAAGAGTACAGAGATGTCTCCAAAGGGACTACTTTAATTCTGAGAATAGGATGTTTTGCAAATTTTAAGTGTCAATTTATCTTCAGGTAAAAATGAAACTGATTTATGTTTATCTTTTGCATATAATCACTCCTGAGTGCAACACGTGCTTTAAGGTACAATTCAGCAATCTTTCAAGCGATACATGCTATATAGTATTTTTCTTAACTGAGAGACAGGCTGACTCTAATGGCAACAACTCAGTGGCTGGACTAGATGACCTTACTGGTCTTCTCCAACCTTACTGACTACAATTCCCAATGGGAAATGACCATAATTGCATAAATGCAGAGGAGCAACACCCCTGACCTTCTCCATCTGTAACACATGGCTACTGGGAACTTCAAAGCAATGCTGCTCTGAGTACACATCTCAAGAAGCTGTGATCCCCACTCTTGACTCCACATCAGCCAGCATCCATGCTGTAAATTATCGATCCATGTTTTAATGTATAGAAATCAGTCCTCCTGGTTCTCAGCTCAACGCAGCAACAAGAGAAAATGTTCAGCATTTCTTGACTTTCATGAAGTTCCTTTAATACTTTCTTGGGCAAGTCCACATTTTCACACTTACAACCTCTTTTGTATGACTTTTTTTTTCCAGATTAAAAAAAAAAAAAAGAACTACAGTGCTAACAGAGCAGGTCAAGCAGAAATTAAATGAAATGAATTAATAAAAATGAACCCAGTATCCCCTCAGTGTCATAATCTCTTCCTAGAACAAGTTTTCAGCAGGGAATTTCATTTCCTTTTTACTTTACTTTGTTTTCAAAGAAAGGTAGGTAGGAGGACTGGCTTTGTGGTTGAAGCACTGGAGTTCAATTCCCATCCCTGTGGAGAACTGCTTTTGTGACCCAAGGCAAGCACATTCAGGGCTCCCTGGGATTACTGCAGTATAAGAGTAGAGGGGATGGCTCAAGCACAGCCCAGAAGTAGTAAATACACCCTTCTCTCCAAAACAGCAAAGTAGTACAGGCAAATCCTTGCCGCTGATTTCATCTCGTGCCCAAGCCAACTCATCTGAAAACTTTCTGATGGAAACTGCCATTTCCACTCCAGAGCATGGCCCTAAGCCACTGCCTCTACCAGGAGCTTCACCAGATGGTCTCATGTGGTGGGAATGGCCTCAGGTGCAGAGACATAACCTGACTGACTTACTAAGAGCTGCCTTTAAAAGAAGTCAATAGAGTTACCTTGGAAACATAACATGGGAAAGGCAATTGGATTCCAAACCTTACAAACAACTTTAATTCTCCTTTTGTCTGTCCAAAAAATACTCAGAAGAAATGTGCAAGAAAAAATAAATCATGGTCATTTAACCGCTGTCAAAAGCGACAATCAAAGCTGTAAGGTATAGGTTTGCATTTTTGTTCCTCTCCAGAATTCTCCATTTCTTCTCAATTGCCTGCACTCACATGGTATCTCTCAGCAGTCAAATTAACACTATATATTGATTGCATGCTTGGTAGGCAGCAGGAGAGAAAACAAACGAGGCAAGAACGTAATATGTTTGAGTCCCTTGAGCACATGTGGAATATGGACAACCTTCCACGGTGGCCACCACTCTCCTAAAGCTTTCCTAGTGAAATTACTACTGTCAGTAAGTAAACACTGCCAGGAAGAAGCTGGGGTGTGCTTCTATCCTTCCAAGCAAAAGTATGATAGATATCAGAATGACACTTCGAGGTGGTAGAAGACAAGTTTCCAAATGTTACTTGCTTCCCATAGACAAAGAACTGCTACCTGCTAAAGTTGGTACGTGGCATCCCATGCGCTGGAGCACTGAAATTCAGCATTCCTTTCAACATTCCTATGTACCAGGGGTCAGGATCATTAATTCCTGCTCCAGAATAGTGAATCCAGTCCTTATGTGGTGGCCCCAAGCAAATGAGGACTTATGAGTCACCTCCACGCACCAGAGGTGAGAGCCACATTTAACACTGGACCTTCCAAACCAAATCAGTAGCACAGCCCACTTGCTACCACTACCCATAGTAACTGCTGGAAAAATAGTGAAATGAATCAACCAATAAAATTACTTGTTTGAACGCTAAATATCAAAGCTGCAGAACAGAGCTCAGAGAAATAGAGATACTGAACTGCTGAGTTAACGAAGGAGCTGGTCAGAAAATAGCAGGGAGGGTGATAATTGAAATTTTCTTTCCTGCGTTCCATCTGTGTGACATCTGCAGTTATTCACATGCAGTCTGCACGTACAGGCAGTCTGAGGAGTTCTGACTGGGCCCTATCACCGGTTGGGGAATTGCTGTGGACTGGTGCCAACTTCACATATTTGGAGAGCTTCCCAAAGCTTACAGATAGACACAAGTGAAGTGTTTCCTCTGTTCAGTGTCAGCTCTGGCAGAAATCCCTACTGATAATTGTCTGCAGAGGGCCACAAATTCATTCAAGTAATAAGCCTTTCAGAAAAATATCTGAAATATTTAAGATAACTGGGCCATTAGAAAAGAGTGAAGATTTACAAAGATGTTTACATGCCTGCGGGCTGGTATTTCAAACTCTGATGTAGCATCTTCCTGCATCCACTGCACAAAATTATACCTCATGTAGTGTTTTTTGCTGCTCGATCTTCTGGCCTAAGTGATTTTTATTCTGATGTGATATACATATGGTCTGATTTTTGTGTGGTCCTGCGTGGAGCCAGGAGTTGGACTCTATGATCCTTACACGTTCCTTCCAACTCAGGATATTCTATGCCATATCAGCACACAAGGGGAAGGAACCTATGACTCAATCAACCCCAACAATGAGCTCCATCACACAATTCTCTCAATAGAAAGGAGAAAGAAACAGTTTCCTCTACAAAACTCAGACATTGCTGAAGAATTGCTTTTCTGTCCCCTAGATATTCTTAAGTTCACTGCAGTCCTTCCCTCCTTCTTGCGCTGACTCCCACAGTCCTCTCTTTTTTCTATTTAGTACTGTAAAGCAAGCCACCATGCATAGACAATATTTGCTGTTACCCTAAAAACAAGCATTTGGAATTTCTGTTTACTAATAAGAGAAATACACAGTATCTGAGCTGCATCCCCGGGGACTCTGTGGGGTCTTCTGGGGGTAGGTTTCAACCAACATTAGAGCTCCTGACTACTCTCAGTACGCTCCCATAGATAGCAGTACACATAGGAGAAATTCCAGTGTCAAGGGCAGGAGAATGCTTGATGATGCTGGAATGGGCTCTAAAGGGGTAAAGGGCAGCAATGAAATAGTTTGAAGTCTGTCCAGTTAAGGAGCATGGAAGCAAAAAGTCTTGCTTCCGGGAGAGTATTTATTTTATTTTTAATTTTCTCCTCAGCCAGAGTAGCATATAAATGCCTTTTGCAACATCTTTGGCATCTCTAATGAATGTGGCAATGCATAGATTAAATGTCAAATGTTAAATCTGTGAGCTTTTCGGTTTATTTGAGTTAATGGATATCTAAGCAGAAGCCCAAGAAAATAATTTGCAAAATAATAGCCTGAAGTTACATTCGTGACACACGCTGCCAAGGGGGGTTGTGGAGTCTCCTTCTCTGGAGATATTCAAGACCTGCCTGGACACCCACCTGTGTGACCTGGTGTAGGGAACCTGCTTTGGCAGGGGGTTGGACTTGATGATCTCTAGAGGTCCCTTCCAACCCCTACGATTCTGTGAGTCTGTGATCTCCTATAAGATATCCTTCATAAAGCAGTCACCTCCTAACAGCCATGCTGCTTTAACTGTACTGCTCTAGTTAGAGTTACAGTGTGGGGAGAACTTAAAGACACAACTGGACAGGCCTGTTTTAATTGTTCCCACCAGACCTGTGCTCCGTGACCTCAGACATCTACAGAGCCATAAATATGAGCTTTGATTGCTGTTCCCATAGTGACTGGCAGGAAGAACACATTGAAGGCTGGACTGGGACTGCTTCAAGCAGGCAAGCAGCTACTGGAAATTATTAAGTTCAGAAGCTCTGGGGACACTAATGTCACTGCAGGCCAGTCAACCTAGAAGATAAACACTGCTTGGCACTATGGAAAAGACTTATATTTGCTTTCTGCTAAGAAAGTGGAGTCGACTGCAGTACAGGCATTTGGCTTGGCAAATGAGTCCCCTTCTGAGGCAAATTTACCAGCCCTTTCTACTGCTGGAGGTGACAAAGCTGCTGGTTGTGACTTCTGTGCTGTGCACGTTTACTGCCAAGGAGCAGGCACCAGCCCTGGAGCTCAGCTGGACTCCTAGGGCATTTTGTACCCAGGGCTGCCAAAGGCTTTGTACAGGAATGGCAGACTTTGGGCACCCTGCTGCAAAAGAGTAAAGCCCTGGTGGATGCCCTCAGACAGAAATGCAGCTTGTCCTGCAGCTGTGACACCCAGCTCTTGCTCTCACTGTGATTTGTGCTGTGAATACAGAAATAGAATTCTAAAAGCTCCTAGCTCAATATAAAAAAAAAGGTAGTTTCCGAAAAAAAAAAAAAGAATGGCACGGACACATACTGAGTATGTATTTAAGAAGCTCAGGAATATTTATATTAGCTGAGCACACAGCAGGAGAAGCATAGTGGTGCTAATGGCAAAGCTGTCAGTATCTCTTGAGTGCTGGGTTCACTGCCTGTCCACATGTTGCTGGGCTCTGAGCTATATGCAGCTGCATCAGCTTGCTGGCAGTCAGGGGCTGGTACATCCATGAAGGAGGGGATTTCTATGTGGTCAGATTCAGCACTGCCCATAGATCAATCCATGTTATAAGCCTATAAAGCCAACCAGCCTCAGCATCTCCATGAGTGCATTCAGATTTGAGAATAGAAATATGGTTCACTACTGGAGTGGCTCTAGCATCCAGGATAAAGCTACAATTATTCAACTGGATAGTGATGCTGAATCTATTCTGTCTACACACCTTATATGCTACCCAAAGTTTCCAGTTTTAAATATATAAACTCTTTAGAAATGGCCACTTCTTTAACTTCAATGCCAAAATAATCTAGACAAGCCCATGAATGAATAAGTATAAGGCATCACTTCTCCCTTTCTACTCCTTTCTGTGACTTATGCACATTTTGTCATTTTCAAAGCATTGGTTTCTCTTGATTGGTTGATCATTTTATTTTAACAGAACAATCTCTTAACAGAAGGAGCTCAGTGATGCATCCCAGGAAGAAACTGTCCCACTCTCATGCACTGACTGATTATCCTGGTCTCTTCTCAGTGCTGCTGGCTAATCACTCTAAGTAGATCCCATCCATTCACAAGCACTGGAGTCAGATATGCAGTTTGCACATCCTTGTAGTGGTCACAGGCACTTAAAGCATCAGATACTTTTTTCTAACTAGGTTTAAAAAAAACAAACAAGTAGGAAATGCCAGAATTGGACAACATTCTCTTTTAAAATGACCAGCTCATAATCCCCCTGACATCTATACAGTGCAAACCACCAACATACACTGAAAAAAAAAAAAACCCAAACAAAAAAACAAGTGTTACATAAGATGAATCTCTCAAATTAGGTGCTCAAATGTCTTAAGGTATTCTTGCAAATACTGACTAATAATAAATAATTATTTCCTGCTCAGCTTCATGGTTAATTTTTCTTTAATTTTACTTTAAGACATCTCTACAAATCTATGCCACACTGCTAATTACTGAGAGCTACTAAAAATTAAGGGATATTAATTTTTAAGGATTGATCCTACAAACCTCTTGTAGTCATCCTTTCAAAAGAGACAATCCCTATTTGGGGAGTGAGAGGACCATTACATCCAACTATATTGTGGCTCTGTCAAAAATGCAGTCTAGATCCAATCTTCTATTCATCATTCCAAGCCAAACACAGCACAAGACATATGCTTATCTCAAGAATTTCTTTTCCTAGAAATGTCAAACATTGTGGAATCCTTTAGCCATTCTGGCAGGTTAACCAGCACTATTACCTACCACAGCTGACAGCAGGAATGCCACCACAGCAAGTGTTTTGCTTCGCACAGAAACAGAGAATTAGTATCCAGACAGGGGAGAGCTACCTCAAAGAGGTGATTATGAAAGCAATACCCTTTGGTATTGCCCAGACAATACCAGACATACTGTAGCACTCAGAGAAACACTTTATATACAAACAGAGGTTGGAAAAGACCTCTAAGACCACTGAGTCTAACACCAACCCACTCCCACCAACCACATCCCTCAGTGTCTCCACGGTTCTCAAACACACTCACGGATGGTGACTCCAACACCTCCCTGGGCAGCCTGTGCCACTGCATCACCACTCTTTCAGAGAAGATAGCTAGAAAGGCCTGGGCTGAAAAGGACCTCAAAGAACATCCAGTTCCAATAAATTGTTACCAACTTTCAACCTGAACATCCCTTGGCAGTAATAACATGCAGCAGAGAACCTTTGCCTGCAGAACTCCCACTGCACTGACACTGCTTCCCCTTCCACAGCACATCAGTTCACAAAGTATGATGCAACATCATTAAAAACGTCCATGTATTTATTAGATGTTACAGCATAAAATATGCAGGCACCTTGGATTGTATTTCAGGCTGTGACAGCAGGCAGTGACTGAATGCATGTCAGGGGTTTATGATGAACTCTGAAGCATCTTCATTTCAGAGGAAATATCCTTTTATGTAGGCATCTTTTATTGCTTGATTTATTCTTTCTATCTGTAACTAACCTCTAGACTCAAAGATTTAGCCTCCTGGTGTGATGTTGCTTGAACGCTATGAATCTCAGAGCTTTGCAAAACACTGACAAAGGCATTGTTTGGTCCTCTCCCACTGTTCAGAACAGCACCAATGGAGGAAGAGATTGGACTGAACTAAGAATCCATTAAAGTGAGATATTTAGCAGGAGTGAAGGTGCAACACTACCTCAATGCCCTACATGGGAACTTAAAGGCAAAGTATTGCCTGCAAGTAGCAGTCATAGATACTAACACCAAACCCACACAGGTGGTCCCACATTACTAAAGTTTCTGTACTTCTAAAAACAGTTAAGGAATAAAGCCAACACTTGCATTAAGATATACGCCTAAAGATTCAGATCTGGGGAGGAGTGAAAACAGTGCTGGAATCTGCCTTGCACAGCACACTCAGGACTGGCTTTCCCACTATGCTCCTTCTGCACAGTTCCTTCTGCCCCACAAGAATTGATCACCTGGTACAGAGCATTTGGAGGGTTCAGGCAGAAAGATTATGAAAGACTTGCTCTTGTACCCACAAAAGGATCTGCCAGAAATGTCATCTGCAGTTATTTAGGGATATATAAATCAGATAAAAGCCAAGGTGATCCTTCTGGAAGCATGTTGGTTTCTAAAAGGAAATTCTTTAGGTTTACATAAAAGCTGCCATCTTTTTGACACAGGTCCTCAGCTAATTCAAGTACAATTGCCTGTTTTCTTAAGGAGCCTTCTAATTGCAACATGAATTTATTACAAACCATTTCACATGCACACATTTTCACTTGATCACACTTCGTGGGTCATAAGAGAGAGAATTTCATGAACCCTACAAAGCAATAACAATCTTCAACCTCAGGCACTGCATGAGGAAACACTGCATATTTTCTATCAAAAAGAACAGTTCTAATAAACTTCCATTAATATCCATTTGTATTTATTACTCTTTCATTAAACTTAAGACACCAAATTCTTAAGAACAAAGTGTCAATTTAGTTTACTTCTTTTAAAACGTTAGTACATAAGGAAGTAGTCAGGACATGATATTTTTGTCACTGTCACACAGTTCAGCACTAGTAGCATAAACTCTGTCTTGCTTTCTGCCCTTATTACATATAAGTAGATTTTCACTGAGTTTACTGGCAGGGAACATCTCCTTACAGCAGTGCATCCCCTCATTATCCAGCCCTCTCAGCTGTTCCCAAACGCACCAGGAGGCCATTTCCCCTCTGCTTTACAGTCTCTTTTATGATCCTTGATGGTGTAAGTTTTGGGGCTTTTTCCCTAGTGTCACTTTATAACATCCTCAGCCAGTTGTCCCATGCCCATCCTTAATGACATAAAACCAGAGGAAGAGAATGCAGTTTTGTATTGTGAAATGCAAGAGAGAACTCATGAACCAAGGTCAATTCAATATAACAGACAGAACCGCAGCTGAGATGCAGAAGTTTCAGCTGGTGAAATAGCTGCTGGGTCCATGAAGCCTGACCCCCACTTGTGTCCCTTGAACCCAGGGGAAAAGCTCTTCTATTTCCACAGCCACTGCCCACGCTATGGGAAATGCGTTCTTCCCCTCTGGAGAACTGAACTGCATTTCTGAAAGTGTTTTTCAGGCTTTCTCAGAGACACTCACCTGCTTTCTGACTTTTATTAGGTCATAATCACAGTTCTGCTTCTTCATTTCATGCACAGACCCAAAGCAACACACAGCACTGTGAAACACACACTTTATAATTTTGACTTTTTCTATTCAAGGACACCAAGTCCTTGTGCAGCTGAAGTGAAACACTGCACTATTTTACTTGCCTGCAAAGCCAGGTGCATGTATTGCGTTATATATTTATAGCAGCCACATTAGCTGATGGAATAAATAGCGACTGCCATTTTGCCTTTCCACCTTTGACATGATGCTTTCACATGTCAGGCATCCAAGAATTGTTGCTTCCTCTCAGCTGGTCACACCAATCCCAACCCAGCTGGCAACAAGAACTGAGGACTGCCAGCAAGATCTGGAAATCAGATGGTCTGAGAGCTTGCTCAGGATGGGCCAACGGGCCACCAAGGCTGGCTTCATAAAGGATTCTGTTTTCTGAGCTGGATCTGCACATGAATTTTCAATTCTGGCCCATGGGAACTGCCATGGTTTGCCTAAACAGCAAAACAGTAGCTTTTGTTGCAGCACACCTTATGAATTGCAATGATGATATGGCAATGACTTCTGACAGCACCCTGCAGAAAGCAAACCAAGCCCCCTTCTTGCACTGGTACTGTTCTACTGCCTAAGGGACACACGTTTGACTGTTGAGTCACACCTAGAGATGGGTTTTCATGACTTCAAACATCATTTGAAAGCAAGGAGTGGCATTCCTTGAGTGTGACCTCCGCAATGCCATTTGGAAGGACTATTATTCCAATTGCCAGAGGTGCCACAGAAGCCCATGGGATAAAGCTGTAATGAGCATGAAGAATGAATTTATATAAAAAGTAAGGACCAGAGCAGCAGCAGCCACCACACGTTCAAAGGATAAAATCAAGTTATGAAGTAACAATACAGCCAACCTTTTTGGCCTAGAGAAAACAGCCCTATTCCATGTGACACAAATTTGGACCACAGATTCTCTAGGTATGGTGAATATTTATGACCTCTATTAATAAGGACACAAAGCACTGCTTTCAAAAGAAAGAATCTCATTATGGGCACAGATACAGTTTTCTTCTCTCTTTAATACGACTACACAACCACTATCAACTCCTGTCTAAAGTACAAGTAATGCTCTTGTAAAGGTGCCCTTTTTAACCAGGATGGACTCATACAGCTCAAAGCACCTCACTCATACTCTATAGTAACTACAGTTGCCTTGATACGGCTGAACTCAGGCATGAGCAGTAAGCAGCAGGAAACAAAATCCCAAGGAACTTCTCACTTGGGCAGTTACACATCTAAACTGCCCTTCCCTATTTTGTAGCAGGTTCATGAGAAGTCTGTGTTACGCACTTGGGCTTGAGGAAGTTGGTTTACAACCACAGCAGCCAAACCCTGGCTGTGGTTCCCATGCCAGGCTCATAGTGCTGCAGGCACTGACATGCAAAACCTCAGCAGGGAGATTGCCCTTCTTTAAAGTCAAGGACTAAGCACAGTACTTATTCATCCTTCTTTGCTCTTCACTTCAGGTTTTAGAAAAGATACACAGCTGGAGGGAAAACAAAAGGCAGACATAAAAAAAAACTAGGTACTTTTCTACCAAAATGCAAACATGGTGCTCAGTGGATTCAATTCCTCTCATTTATTTAAGGTAAGAACTACGTTTCAAGGAAAATCTGAGGCATTCAGCCATTTTGAATGTGATTACATCCCAAGTATCACACTATTTTCAAAGGAATTAAACACAGGATTGGGACCACAGGTCAGTAAAGTGCTTCCTTGGCCTCTTCTCTACTGCTGCATTTCATGTTCACTACTCCTTGTACAAACAGCTGTTTAAGTACAAATGTTACAGTACACCAATGGTAACTGAGACTCTCACAGAGCATTACAAATCACAGAATCATTTGTGTAGGAAGGGACCTTTAAAAGCCATCTGGTCCAACTTCCCTTCAACAAACAGGGACGCCCTCAGCTCCACCTGGTGCTCAGAGTCCCTTCCATCCTGACCTTGGCGGTCCCCCAGGACAGGGCACCAAGACCTCTCTGATCAACCTGCTCCAAATGCCACATCCCACAGCACACCATCTCTCAGCTACCCCATATGAGGGGACTCCGCTGCACTGCAAAGGCTCTGCTGCAAGGCAAACACATTACCCAGCTTGCACTAAAACAAATGCTGGCTTGCTGGGCCTTCTCTCTGGACAGTTGTCTAATGATTGCTTTTAGGATGCCTACGGCTGCTGTTAGTCAATAACCTGCAGATCCCATTACAGTCAACACCACAAAAACGGTCCTTAGAGCCCACAGACCTGGCGTTCCTCCTAGGCAAAAGCAATAAGTTATGCCACTCCTGAACATGGTAGCTCTGCTTAATCATTAACAAAATATAAACATCTGTGTTGCAGAAGCTAGAGGGTGTTTTTATTATTTTGTCTTCCAAAACACATCACCTCAGGGAGCAGACTGAACTACCAGACTGATACATCATGTTAGCTGGGTGCCACAGCATCCTTTTTAATCAGAGCACCATCGATATTTTGTATTATATGAATAACTAATTAGTTTCTCAATTTATTTCCACAGATGTCATTGCAAAAAATCTATCTGAAGAATGTCATCTGCACTTGAGAGAAGGACAAGCATTGTAATTAAGTATTAAGCCATTTCACCAGTATGAGTCTGCCATGAAGTGTGAAATGCCTATTATTCACATTTTTAAGACCTCGCATTTATTAGCATCTATTTTCTACCCAAGGTTAGCAGCGTGCTGCACAGAGTTAAAAAAAATCAGAAAAAGTTTACATTTTTGTTATTCAAATAGATGTCTGTGTCTGACCATACAGATTGCTAACACTGAGAAGGCTTCTCTCAGGTCCCAGAGGACTTCTGGCCTGCACACCACTGTGAACAGCACTCGAATGGATGCTTTGATTATGGAGCAAGTGATATTCTGCTGCTGAAATATAATGACAACCACAGGTGTAACACACCTTGACAGGACATGGATTCAGTATACACAAAAGATAACCAGCCTGAGATAACAAGCAGGATTGATGATTAATATCTCCCAGAAAAAGACTTTGTTTGCATTAGGAAACCCCTGTAGAATAAATGCAAAAAGCAAATAATGAGCCAGCCTGTACTATTGTATGCAGGGGCCAGGAGAAATGGCCCCTTGTGATCACACTTGTGATTTTGGTGCTCAATTATATACATAAGGAGAAGAATCTTGTGCATCCTCCAGCCAAATAAGAGAGATTTCCACTCCTAACTACCTCATATGCTATGCCATTTGGCAGCAGTTTGATTTAGAAATCTGCCCCTTCCTGCCCTAATCTCACTCTTCTGCTTTCACTCATGGGCCATGCAGCTCTGGGGGATGCTCCTGCTCACACAAACCTGCATTCATTAAGTGGTGCATCCAAAAAGAGCCCCACACCTGACTGCAGGCTGTTCAATCACAAATTTCAGCTACTTTTTTTTTTCCTAGTTTGAGCCTCTCATTTTTCACTCCAGCCATCAAAGCATCTTTATACCAAACTCACCTTCCTGCCAAGACAGCCTTCACTGTCCATTAGCCCTCCTTGAAAAGGATCTGCCTGCCAATGGGCAGCACCTGTTAGCAGCACAGTGAGCAGGGCTGTGCTGTGATTTATACAGCTGGGAAAGTCAGCAAAGCTCTGTCAGTACCTCTGTCGCTTGCCAGGTGTTTGCCTCCTGATTATCTGATCCATATCTAGGCATCACCTGCTAAAAATAGGGAAGGAAAAAACACTAGGAGCTAAATCCCCCCATCTGGTGCTGGGTGGGAAAAGGTGATGGCCATTAAGAGCAGATATGCTGTGGAAATGAGAACAAGTCCCCCCTGCAACAGTTCTACTTTAACAAAAGGAAAACATCTGCAATCAACTGCCTCCTTAACCCCAAAGCCTTCTATCAAATGCATCATGTGAAGTGCTCAATACACTATCCACAAGAAGCCCTACGAAAAGGCTCCCACTGACCTGGGAGGGCTGTGGTTTGTCTGCTCTAACAGAGAAACAGCCAGCAGCAAGAAGGCATGTCAACTGGAGGAAAAGCCACAGCAAAACGGTTGTGAAATCAGAGTGAACCCTGCTCTGAGAAAGTCTCTTTCAACATTAAGTGCTTCAGGAAGTCCAATCTGCCATGAGAAAATCATTGGATCACGTGTGGAATCCTAGATTAGCACGTTAGGAGCAATGGGATCTTCTGACTTTCAGAAGAACTTTATAAGGGTGCACTTCAACTTGAACCTTTAGAGACTAGGAACCTCCTCTCTCATTTCAGTTGTGCACTCACAGGTAGGTGCCGGCTTGGTGGACAGAGTCCTAGAAACCTGGCCCTCTTCTACATGAAAATCGCTATTGTATGTTGTTACAAAAGTGAAAAGTAATGTCCATCTCAAGGCAAAAGAATCTTGTATTACACTGGTAGAATTCTACCAAAATTACCAGGCTTCCACTGGTAAAACAGACAAAGCACAGTAGCTATAATGCAATAGAAAGGCAATAGAAAGTATAGCAATAAGAGCACGGCGGCACAATCCTAGGCTGCAGCAAATGAGAACAAGCTCAAATGCAGCAGCTGTGGACACAGAAACAAGGAAAGAAAAACTGCTTACCTCTGGAAGGCTGCAGGTAGTCGGGGATCTCCAGCAAAATACCCTAACCTCCACTGCCAGCCCTTAAATGAGTTCTGGGAAGGGGTGGATCCTGGCTCCAACGCTTCACTCAGGAGCACTGCATGCACCTGAGCTCCCATGGGTTGGCCTTGCCTTCCCACCAGGTGCTTGACCACTGCTTCAAGCTGTGACTTAGCATTTCTGCTATGCAACCCTTTTCGGCAAAACTATCTGAAAACAACAGCAGTTATAAGGCTAGATTGACCATTTTTCCCTTGCTGCTAATTCACAGGAACTCCCAGTGTTTGCTATGAGCTAAACTATGTTTCAAGATGACATGCTACTCTTCACAAATGATGTCCCTTTCCCACCACATGCTTTCTCTTTTATTCAACTGATTTTTTTGTTTCCCCTAATTTTTTGTTCCTTTGATCTTCAGGAATGTAATGGCTTTTAGACAGAAACGTAATTTGTGTTTGTTCTTATTGAAAATGTCTCTGCTGCTTTGTGAAGCACAGCTGAGAGAAACCTTAATTTGATAAGGATTACTATTTTACAAAAAGAGTACTGTTGCATTAGCTAGGCACTGTATTTAAATTGCTTTTTGGTACAATGGGTCTCACTTGGACTATTTGGATAGTTCAGTACTGTACATGGTAAGGTAGAATTGCACTAATAAAATCAACTGCAAGTGCATTTCATCTGCTATTTGGTACTTCCAGTGCTTTATAATTAACTTTGGTCAAAAATTACCCCTTTAAGCCCAAGGGATTAATTCTCCCTTAACTATATTTGTGTATGACAGGAAAAACAAACATCCCTTGGTTTCCCAGTCTTGGATAAGCAGTTTATGGCATTTTTTAACCTATAACAACTGTGGATGAATTCCAGTCAGTGATTGCCTCTTATAAAGTGAATTTCATGCTGATTTCTTTTTATTTAACTCCAGGAACATGAACACCCCAAACCAGGGTTCCAGCAACACACTCCCAGTGCCGGCCTGGCACGATCTGGCCATGGAGGAGATCTCTATGCTTGGTCTAAACAAGGCAGTTTGGATAGAGGAAGCACATTAGTGGTCTCCCAACAAGGGTCCACCAAGCCCAGGTACGGGTGCTGTTAGGTGTACACCCTTCCTGCATGTAGTAGTTTAATGTCCTCTTGTTATTTTTTTATATTGGACCACTCACTTTTTAATTATGCCCCCACCTCCAATTATTTCCCTTCACTCATCAGGTGGTCCAGCCCTTATCCCTCTCCTTGAAAGATGTTTCAGTGGTAGTGAAGGCACTGATCCTGTGATTGTCAGACAGTTTCTGTTACTCTCCTTAACATATACTGCCCTTTTGGAAAAAGACAAATGAGGAAGCCTGGCAGTTTCTGTCAGTGTCAAGGGGCGGCTCTCAATACAGGCTCTTACCAAGATACTTGGGCTCTATTAAAACAATCCAGTGAGAAAATACCACCTTGAAGTCCACTTCTATATACAGGCAATCACAAGGATACCAACTTTCATTACAAAGAGCCAATACAGATTACTCAATGACTCTTAGATCATTAGTAAAGAATACTATACATTACAAAAAGAAAATATGAACCACTAATAACAGCCACCTCTGTATTAAATCAGGCATTTATGATATCTGCTACTCCCTATACAGCTGATAGCGGACTCTGTAGGATTCTTTCTTTATGAGATACATGAGCCCTTCTGCAGCATGGGAGTTGTTGAAAACCTCCTAAAGATTTAGCAGCAAAGTCCAGACTTGGGTCACAGAAGCACCAAACCAATTCTTGCAGCCTAACAACCATCTTATGGGCTTACTATGTAAGAAAAACCTATGCACATATTGCCAACTAAATTTTCTCCATCTAAACTGCTGCAGACAGAAAAGTATTTTAAAGAAGGGCACAGAGGGAAAAAGAGCTTGCTGGTGTGCCAGAAGGACAGCTACCTTGCCTGTCCCCAGGAAGGTGACCATCTTGTAGAGCAGCCACTAATAAATGAATTAGAATACGTAAACTGAAGGTCATTCATCAGCTAAATGGGGACAGAAAGTCTATTGAGAATGTATGTGCCATCGCTCAGAGGGTATCAGTCTTTGTGATGTCTGTGTATGACTGAAGGCCCGTGGGATGGAGAAGAAAAAGAAGGGAAGAAGCAGAAATGACTGGCACAGTGGCATACTGCCCGTGTTGAAGGGGAAATCAGTTTGTCTGTTAAACAGAGGAAGAAGGAAAAGGAGACATACAGATGGTCTAGCTCCCAGTGGTGACAGGAGCAGTTGGTCTCCTCTCCTTCTGTAAGTGACAGTTGTTGTCACCTTATTTTGAAGTCTCCTGAAGACTTTTTTCAGTAGCGTAGTGAGAGTCACTACGCTACTGAAAAGAGCAAATGGATGAAAATGGATTGTGTAACTAATCTTAACCGTTTGGTCTAGGAGCGGTGATTGAGGCTGGTGGCACTGGTGACAGCCCACAATAGCTGACTGTGTACCTCTCTCCCAGAAACTGCAGCCTAATAAGGAAAGAAATGTTTCCACTTTTTCTTAAAGAAAAAGATCTTTTTGAGTCAAGCCAGCTACTAAGTACACTTTTATATCAGCTCTGGACTGATATCCTACCATCTCACCTCGGCATGTTTCACTGCAGCATCTTTTTAACCAGGCTTAAGGACACCTTATGCACACATAATGCTATCGAAATAGGAAAGTGCCAAAGAATGTCCCCCCAGAATAAGGTTTCTTCCTCTACGAAATCTGTGCTGTACCCAAAAAGTGCTATTTCACCTAAGAATGCTCCAACAAACTTTTGTATGTGTAGGGAGAGAAAGATGGTTCTTGATTTAGGGAGGAGTAAAGGATTTGCTCTCAGGAAACTTTACTTTCTCTTCACAGTGCTACCCACGCCTCTTTTCCTTTCAGGGTGGCAGAAAAAAATATCTATTTTTGCAAAGATAAAATTTCCAGAAATTTATTAAACACTTTAGGACCCTTTTGGCCCTTTTTGAAAATAAGTCCTACTTACTTTCAAAAGTACTTGCTTTCCTTAAAAAGGAAAAAAAAATATCAGTTTTTTAAACGATTTTTTTTCAGTCTACTAATTTCAAAGAAAGCCAGTTATCCAGCAGCTCCTTACAAGAACAAGTAAAATAACAAGAATTTAAAGCACATCAAATATGAAGCCCTTGCATGCATACCAACATTAATTCATTTCAATTTCATTTAGCTTAATTCTCTTTGGAATAGAAGCACACTCAATCAGATTAAGGCTACTTCAATTCACATTTGTCCCCTTTAATGCGACACCTTACATTTATTTGGATGAAAGTCTCCTCCCACATTCAGAAAAGTCCTAAGCAAGCAAAAACTTGGACTTAAATCACTACTGGTAATGAGATTTGATTGTCTAAGTTATTTAGATGCTAATGGATACTTGAACCATGACTGTGATTTTATTATTTTTTTTTTCTGATGGAAGTTTCTGCTGAGATGGGCTGTAGCAGCAAGCCTTTGTCACTTAAACTTCACCCACATGTCCACGCAACCCATGAGTGCTCTGCAGACCCTGTAACTGCAGGAACATGTGGCAGCATGGCAAGCTGAGCAAGGAGCCCATTTCTTCTGTTTTTAAAGGAGGTATACTGAGACTGAAAAAAACACAACGTGGTGTAAATGTTGCCGTTCATAGAACAAACTCTCATTGTGAACTGACTCCCACCACTGCTGCCCTTTTGGTCTGACATGTGATCCTCAGGGTACAGAATAGGAACAATTAGTGTTTCTGGAGAGAAAATGAAGGACAGCAATAGGCACAAGAGAAGGCAGCCAGGATGTCGCTCATCACGCTAGTAATCTAGCCTGGGCTATATCGACCCCCAGTATCAGAGCAGAGAGAGTTAATGAGAGCTTGTCTCACATCTCACAACACAGCTTCAGCTGCCCAAAGATTGCTTCACCCCTAGTGTGCTCCAGGACAGGAGTATCTGCAACTCATGATCTAAGGACAAGATGATGCACATTTTTTTTCCCCTCTTTTTCTCTCTCTTTTTCTAAGCAAGAATAATCAGAATACTGACAGAAACCCTCTACAGCCCTTTTGGTCAGAAGATTTCAGGAGATTAGGCCATATCTTTCCAGAGACCAATCATCCAAACTAACATGTAGAGACTTCAATTTTTTTATTTTTATTTTTAATATAATGCCCAGCATTGGATCAATTAGATTGTGGGAAAACTGGTTCTCAGGAGCTGTGCTGTTTCTCTGTCCTGATATTGTGCTGTCTGCATGTGGTAACTCTGCAAGGTTCAGCAGTGACGTGCATGCACAGCTAGACTTGGTGTAGGTCAGGGAGAGTTTGCATTTCTGCAAGGCAGACAACGCTGGATAGCATTATCATTCTGCTGTTACACCCTGTGATTCAGCACAGACTCCAGTACCTCCCTGCACACCAAGAAGAAAGATTTCTCCATTTCTTTCCAAAGGCTGAGTCCACAACAAGCAGAATGTGCTACACAGGAGAAATGGTGCTCTCATCACCACGATTGCCTATAGCTCTGTCATGTTAGACATAAACATGGAAGATCCCTTCTCTTCCATGGCATCCCCTTGGTGATGCCATCCAAAGCAAAGCCCCAGGTTCCTGTGCAGAAGCAGAAGTGATGCCCAGCAGTATGCGCAACTCCAGCAAGGTGCCACTGAGTTACCATTAAACCATATTCCAAAGTTTACCTTAGTTCCT
This sequence comes from Odontophorus gujanensis, assembly GCA_013399175.1. Classification (NCBI taxonomy): domain Eukaryota; kingdom Metazoa; phylum Chordata; class Aves; order Galliformes; family Odontophoridae; genus Odontophorus; species Odontophorus gujanensis. Next base: position 1,135,814 of record VXAB01001183.1, read on the forward strand.
TGAAGGGGTCTGCCCTGACATTGGGAGTTTCTATAGATTTAGGGAACACTGTGCCTTCTGCTCCTGAAATCACAAAACAAAACAGAAGACAAATTGTAAACATTATAAGCTGTTATCAGGGGAGTGATTATCAAATCATACCTAGGTGCAATTTTAACCTGACTCCATTTCCCCATTGTCTGACCCCAATTCTCTCTTGCACAACCCTTCTGTCCCCAGGAATAGCTAAATTCTTATTATCTGAAATTGACTGTCTTGATTACAAGTTACAACAGAGAGTTTCCTGCAAACTGCACTTTAGGCTGCAAAATTTGTATCCTGAATATGGGAAGTGTTTGCTGACCTAACCGATGCAGGGAGCCTGGAACAGATACCTCCTTAATAACCAGTCCAGCTACATCTCTCACTAATGAACCTGGATGCATGTCATGAAATTATTTCTTTTTTCTGGACTCTGGGAGATACTCAAAGGAAAACCAAATTTTGGCTGAATCACTGCAGGTGTCTCTCAGGTCCCCTGTTCAATTGTTCTGATTATAAAATGGGCATCTAATCAGAATCGTTCTCACTTTGCTTCCAGCCACTAAATGTTCTTATGTCACCGCATGCCAACCAATGGGCGCTGCATGAACACAAATCTCCACCCTTCACCTATAGATATATAGAGACAATGACCCAACCACCTCTATTTTTCCTTCAGTTCTCCAAAATGTTATGGCTTTCTGTATCATTCACTGTGAACGTGAATCATTCCTGTTTTCCAAACTTCTTATTGCTCTTTTCTGAACCCATTCCCCTTCTAAAACATTCTGCTAGAGACCTCAGGACTGGACACAGCAGTCCCCAGGGGGTGTCACTAATGCTCCATGCTGCAGAATGCCATTTATTGCTCTCACTGAAACACTCAATGCTAACACATCTGTGAATGACACAGTCTTACCCATGCAGTGAACAAGAAATTCATGTTCCTGTTGTCTAGAACATAGCTGCCTACCCAGGCAGCAAGTTTGACCTACATTCCTACTTCTAGACCTGCAGTTTCATATGCATTTGCACTGTGACCAACTAGCCATTCATCATCTACATTCATCACAGCAATTTCAGTGTCTGCACACAAACTGCAACAGTGGCATTTTTTAATGTCCTTATGTTTTTCCTTTGCTAAAGCTTCTGATGACAGCTACAGACCCTGACAGGATCATTAGATATGTCTGAGATTGATTTAAATATGTGCTATTAAAATTGTTACCTATGAGCACTCTGGAAGATGATGCAAAATGTAAACACAGCATCTTTCTGTAATTACTGTTCTAAGGGAGAAACACTCATGGATTCAGTATGAGTACACTGTCTTTGCACTGAAACAGACTAACCAAGTCATCCCTCTGGGTTAATAGAAAAAATCAGAATGGAAATAATCACTCCAACATCTGTAAAACAAAGACCAACTTCTTTTGAACGTAGAGAAAAACCAAGTAATCTCAAAGAGACAAAAGCAGTCTAAAGTTTCAAGTTTTATTCTTGGGAATTGAAATTGATCCTATGGCCCAATACAGATATTTAGCTCTTAAGTTAACTATAAGCCTTCATCGTTACAAGGTGTCAGAAGAAGCTGCAACTTGCCAACCATGAAGGTTATTATTATCTGATCTGTCCTCTCTCAACAGTTTCCAAACAATTTAAATCTCTGTTTATCCACACAATTGCCTTGGTTATTAGCTTTCCAATGAAACTTATCAAAAGATGTAGCCTGCACATATTGTGTAATAAAATAATGATTTTTGAGCTGAGGAAGATGAGAGAGTGCCATTGGAGAGGTGCAGAGAGAGACTCTTCCACTCTCCCCACTTGCACAGCTCAACAGGTGACTTTGTTTAAACCAGTAATTTTCATTCATTTTTACACACTAAGTGTAAGATCTGCAAGTAACCAGAACACCTGCAGATTAAGGAGAACTGGCATACTTCTAATGACCTGGAGTGTTCCAGTCTTTCATTATTTCTTTGAACACAGAAAGCAACTCTGGAAACAAAGCCAGTGGAGACTCCAATGCAGTCATTTCAGGAAGACTGAAAATAAAAAAACCTTTCACTCATCCACTGGTTTTCCTTTCCCTTCACACAGTCCTTAAACCCTCTTCTCCTGTGCTCATCACTCCCAAATCTGAGGAAGAGTCCCCTATGCACTGGGAACAGGAACGAGACTTCCAAATCTTTCTGTTTCACTCCTTTGATACGAATTAGAAGTGAATACCGCCTGCCTTGACAGCATCAATTCTTCTAATTCCCTCTTAAGCACAGGAGATCTCCCAGAGGGCTGCCTGTCCCTGTCACTGTGTAGGACAGCAGCCACGAGGGATGCTGACGAACTGGGGCTGCACCACCCCTCCCTCAGCTCTGGCTGTCATCAGCTGAGGGTCTCTGAGGGCTGGCTGTCATCCAGCCACTGGAGAGACATAGGTGAGTGCTTCTCACCTCTCTTTTTCAACCTCATCATGATTTTACTTGTCCCCAGTTCTTTACCGAGGAACCCACAGATGGACTAAATGCTCTGGAGAAGTCCATCCTTTGTTTTACCCTGCTGCCTGATGGTTTCACTGGATTCTCATTCTGCCTTGGACTCTGAGAACAGTAAATAACCATTCTCCATTCTTTTCTATTCTACCTGAAATTTTCTATACTTGAAAATGTGCCCAATTCCAGCACTTCTCTCTTTTCCATGAAGAGCCTTGGTTTCTGCCTAGGGGATCAGCAGCTCCCTCTGTGCCTCCATATGGCAATAAATGTTTGGAAGAAATCAACTATATTGGACATTTGTGCCAAAGTCTGGCTCTCAACCACTATAGATGTCCCCAGCCAGGCAGAGACAGCATTAGTGTTGGACTGTGCTGAAAGTGAAATCTTAAGGCTAGAGGAAGTGTCCTCATTTAAAATTTTCACTAAAGGCCCTGGCACAAAAAGAAGGAAAGTTTGAGGTAAATATGCTGTCGACACTGAATTAGGCTGTCCTGGCTCTGCAGAGGACTGGGATGTCATGGTGAAATGAATGAGTAGCCTTAGGGAGTAGAAGAAGAGAGAGAGGGTGGAATTTAAAAATAGGAATCTAAGGTCATGTGCTTAGAGAGAAATGAGGATTTCTGCTCCATGCTGGATGCATCCTGAATGGGAACTTCCCATAAAGAGGCCACGGGCTACTCATGATTCATAGCAATAGGAAAGGGCCAAATGAAAAGCGAGCACAACATTAAACTGAATTAGAAGAGGCAAGACTAACAGAAACATGGGGGCAGGAAAAAACTGGTATTATTTTAAGAATAACAAGTGAATCCTTGAATTGAATTTTATGTAGCCTCCAGCTCATCCTCATTTGAGGAGAATGTACAGAGAGAAAATACAGTCTGATTGTAGGAACTGAAAAAGCCTGCCCTACAAGAGAAGACTAGAAAGACTTGGCTTTTTAGTATAGGAGCATGATGGTGAAAGAAGGATATGAATGCTGTGTATAAACACATTAGGGGGATAAATAACACAAAGGAAAAAGAACTACTGGCCATAGGCCAACGTTGGCATGAGAGCAAATAGCAGTAAACTGGTTCCAAATATATTTGAGAAGAAAAAAGCAGGGTTATTGTTTCTGTTTTTTGTTGGCAACAGAGGAGTGAAAAATGGAACAGCTTTTCTCTTACACTGCATGGGACCGACATCGGGACAGACAACCTAACAGACTTGACAAACTCATGACTACAAGGTGTGGGATCTCAAAACCAGGGAACAGGATTTGCAACACCAGAAGGTGCTTTACCATCTTGCATTCCCACAAGCTTTTATTCATTACTCTCTACCCAAGGAATGCTGGGTTTTGGCAAACAGTGCTAATGCACAGCTCCAACAATGGAAGACTTAGCTGTTACAATCTCCTTCTCAAGCAAAGTTTCTATATCTGTCTTCTCCTTTCGCTAAACATAAAACAAATGTAAATTAAATTTACTATTGTGTAACGCAGCTTCTGCTTCCTGAATTATCCGTTATTAAAACATTTGCTATCCAACATGAAAAATGCATAGTATAAAATTTCCATTTCATTGCCAAGTATTGAAAATATTTTTTTGCCTTGTGAGACTTGCTGCTGCTAAGGGCAGCTCACCTGCAAACAGCCAAAGACATTTAGAAGAAAACATCATATAATTTGTATTTAAGCATACTGTATCATACATCCCTAGGCAATAAACTATTCCTTCTCACAGCATTATATCAGAATGATTCCTATTAAAAGCCATATCTACTTGATTCCCTCTTCTGACACTCTCTAATTTACCACCAATAAATGTTCATAAACAGTTTGACTGAAAAATCCATACAGCCATTTCAGCTTTATTTTAAGTTCCATTTAATGTCCCTCAAAAATGATTTCATCAATGTGTTTCCATTAGCTGGTTCTCTGCCCAATAACTTAATTCCACACAATCAGTCAGGAACTTACAAAGCATATGACAGCATCTACCTAAAATGTTCTGAATCACCACGAAGATTCACTCAGTGAATGCTTTTTTTCCCCCTCTGGTACATAATGTGAGGGAGAACTTCATGTGAGAACAAAAAGCAAGAACCTTAAGCAAGGAAACATTCAGTGTTCAATTTCAGTTGTTTTTGTTTTTGTTTTGCTTTTCTTTCTTTTTCTCTCTTTTCTCTCCTTCCTGTTAGCTCTCTTCATTCAAATTTGGAATTGGCCAATCAATCTCATGAGCTCTGTGACAACAGACAGGGAGATTACGAACACACCACCAAGGCAGAGGCTCTGGTGTGACCTCAGCAATGGTTGGATGCCAATAACTCTGTGAGGGGGACAGGAATTACAAAGGCTCTAACAAGAATGCAACATGCAACTTTCTTAACAAGCAGAGATCCAACAAGAGGAAAGTGGGAATCAACAGTTCAACTTTCCCAACTGCTTCTTGCTTTCCCTGTGTTCTGCAAAAGCATCTGAGCTACAAGACTCTGTCCTGGCACCACCTCTAGTGCAGGGGCAAGGGCCAACCCTGCTCCCCCAAGCCACAATTGGGCTCCAGCCCCAGTGATGAGATCCTGATCATATACTGCTCCCTCAGCACAAAACTGTTGCTCTAGACTTCTGCTGCTATCAGCTGGAACAGGGAGAAGAAGGAGCTCAAACACAGCACGACAATAAGTATTTTTGGACTAGTGATGTTCCTGCTGTCAACGGTAGGTGGAAATCAGCTGAACAGCACTTGGGGGTGAAAAGAACATGGAAGGAAAAACATCAGGTTTCCCTTGGGTGGAATTGTACCTGGTTAGCTATCCCCCACTTTCCATTTTTTGCTTTTCCTACACAACAGATTATTTAATGTCACATCTACAGTACATTTTTAGTGTTGTACAGCACTGCTTTGTAATGAAATTGGGACCCCAGAGCCGTGTGCCAAACTTGGTGATTAGGTTGGCTTAAGTGTATCTTCTCTTTAGCACATTACCTTAACATAGCACTGTGCAAATGAGGGGAGAAGGAAAAGGATTTGTTATGATTTTTTTCTAGCTAAAGTCAATAGGCAATGTATAGTGTGCTGATGATCTCCAGAAACTACTTCCATTTCCACAGTTATTGATCAGGACACATACAGCAATTTGTTCATGAAAATACTCATCTGATGAGGCTCTGCCCTCTGCAGATCTCATTGGGGTAATATGTGACAGTCTCAAAAAGGTGTCTGGGCAAACAGGTATTCAGGAAGTAAATCCAGTGCAATATAGGTAGAAATGATTTGTGCCCACTTCTTTCAATTCGTACCTTTAAAAGCCTTATTCATCCCTAATTTACGTTTTTAAATGGATGAACATAGTAATTGCTGTTGCTCCCCTTGAATCCCATCAAATCTGAAATCAATGAGGTCTATTTCAGGGCCCAATAATAATAGCATGGCTAGGTTAACCCACTGTGCTGAACAAAAGCCATAAAGCTTCGTTGATATTTCTTTCTTCTATTGGATAAAAATGGTTCACTGCAACAGTCTGTCTGCATACCTTTGTGCCAAAGTGTTGAGGAGCTGTTCAAGGACAATTATGTAATGAATCATGTACACTATCAATAAAGATGTTTTTAATAAAGATGCAACATAAATTATTTAGAATCTGATAGCAAATATATTTTCTCTCCTTCATCATCTATATCTACGGATATCCCAGGACTTCAGATTCTGGTCTTGGCTCCATATATGCACATGGGGACTGAGTCAACCCTTAAGCATTGGGCTGTGGTTGTGTCAGGCCAGAAGGGAACTCCTTGTGTCTCCAAACATCACCAACTCCACGGGATGGAGGAGAAGCAGTTATCTGACTCATAGTGCTGAGAAATAGATGGATACTGCTTTTAAGCTAGGCAAAGCACAAACAATAGAATGAGCTGCAGGATCTCAAATGAGCACATGGGTCATTAGTGATGTGTGTGACTGTAGACACGTGTTGAACTTGCAGCCTAGCTTTAGTGGTTGAGTCCCTGACAAACATAAAGGGAATAATAGAAAAGAACAGAAGGGCTTGTATCCAAACTGAGAAAAGACATACAAAGAAAAGTTGCTACAACCTATGCTGACCTCTGGATATTTCTGTCTCATCCAGTTCTGGGGTCTTTCAGTACTTTTTCTGCAGCTCAACAATAGCAAAGTCATCACTGATCTCCTTTGAAGCTGATCTTGGCATTCTTGTGTAAATTTGCAAAGAAACTCAGGAGAGCACCTGAAGTGGGAATACCCAGTGGAAATTTATCAAGGAGAATGTTCTTTTGGCTTCAGACAGATCAGGTTGTGAAGGCTAAGGAAGGCACTCAGGAAATAAAACATAAATCTGCCACACTTTTAAATTTGATTTTGGTGTTTGGTGAGTGTACAATATGTTTCTTTCATAATCCTTGTGACATTTAATCAATATTAATCTGATGGTGGATGATTCTTCTTCCTTAAACAGGATTAAGGTAACACAATCTGAACACACATTTCAGCCTGGACTAAAAGCCTATACACTTTACATAAATGCTATCCTTTTTGCCTGGAATGTACTTTGAAGCAAAAGCAAACACGAAAAACCTTATTGGTATTTCTTCCTCCTGACACACATTGTTCTCCCCAACAAAAGACAAGTTTACAATCTGGATAAGTGGGTTTTGAAAAAGAAGGGCAATGTTATTTGAATTCACTGTTAGAAGGAATAGACAACAGTGACTAGATAGACCTACTGCCCTGAAGGCAGCACAGTGATCAGAAGGACAGATCACTGAAGGACAGCACAGTTTGTTCAAGCTGTGGTCATTCTAATTTCTTGCCTAATAAAAAGGGAGACTTTTTTTTCCACTTCAAACTCTGGGGGAAAAAGCAATCCAGTTCAACTACATCCACTTCTTAAAAAATATATATTGTTTCTGAATTGTTATTCTGTTACTGCTGATTACAGATTAATAGCTTTTTCATGCCTGACTTTTAGTTTCGTATGTCAGTAGCATAATTCTTAACTGAGAGCAAGAAAGAATTTTCCTGTGGTTTTAATCGCTGACAGGAATTATTTCCCCCCCCTGCTCCTTACTTCTGCTATACACGATTTTTTTCCAGCACCACAGCTATGCAGTGAGAGAAAGGAGATGGGATGAGACTGCACTGACATGAACGAGGGCTGCAAACAGTGGAGGCTGCTCCCGGTTGTGGCGGTGCCAGTGCTCAAACCTTTTATCTGTATTTGTCAGCACCTTTCCCCAGTTTTCTCATTTTATTTTCTGTTTCTTTCCTGCAGGACCAACGGCTACATGACAGCTTGGCAATTGCTTCAGGACCGAATTAGTACTACTGCTTAATTACCTAAAGAGAGTGAACAGCGAATGTTCATAACTGCTTCCTAAAGAAGTTCATACATCTTCAGCAAAAGGTCAAATGCCTGTCCAAGCCTCGTGAGCAGCACGACTAACACGGTCATGGCATGCTCATTTCTCTTGCCAGGAGCACAGAAGGGAGCTCTGAGCAACTGCTGTGTCCAGGTGTCTCTGAAGCAGCCCAAGCGAGCAGGAGCTCACTTTGCAACTGGAGGAACTGGGAAAGCTGTCTGACACAGGGCTGATAGCCCAATGTTTGCTTCCAGAAGCACAGCATGGAGCCACAGCCATGCTTCAGCTGCATGGAACCTTTTTGGGGACGGTTGCAAGATGCAACTTTTCAGCTGCTTTTGCACAGCAAAAAGATGGGGGTAAAAAAATGTTTCAATCTGCTAGCAACGTATTGCAGCAACATTTCTTCTTTGAATAGACTACCTGCAGACCTATAGAAAGGATACGTTTTTTTCAGGAAAATGTACAAAATCCAGTCACAGAGATTGAATCTAGCCATGCATCCCCAGGCACAGAGTTGCAGCAGACACAGTGCTGAGACAAGAAAGCTCTGTTTCCTCTCTGGCTCAGCTCTGATTTCAACACTTGGCTACAAGAGTTACTCAGTCTGCCATAAACAAATCAGCAAAATATCATTTTGAAATCATAATGGCTGCTGTAAAGGGCAACTGTGCATGTTCTGACCCATAAATAATCGCTTTGGAAGAAGGGTGCAGGCAGCAAAAATGGGTGGTAATTCCTGGGAGTTGTTCTATTTCTAGCTTACACCACACTCTAAAATGACTGGAACCAGTCAAATAGCTTTGTAGATTATTTTCATGAAATATAACTACTCTTGAACTCATTAAAGTTACTCTGCTGTAAATATTGCAGCAAACATAAGCTAGAAAGAGTATGCCACAAAGCTACAAAAATTGTAATATTGAGGAAATGTGAACAGAGATCTCTAACTAGGCTGCTGTAGCAACAGCAGTTCTGCAGGATTTCTCTTTTCCTCCCTTCAAGCTAATTCAAGGCTTCCTAAAGACGTTTGTTATGTGAAGCTTTTGAGACAGCTGGGCCAGTTTACACAGACAAATTAGTTCACTACAGTCATATTATGCGCTGTTTTTTTTTCCCATTTAAAGCAAAAGTGCTGATAACGCTTTTTAAAAAATCCTTCTGTGAGTACTAAACCACAGCACTTGTGAATAAAAGGTGCAGTTACTGGTTGGTTACTTGAAAGGAGGGCATGAAAGATGTTGACAAGGCTGAATATTAGGAAAAATGTCTTCTCAAAAAGGGAGGTGATGCAGTGGCACAGCTGCCCAGGGAGGTGGTGGGGTCACCATCCCTGGAGGTGTTCCAGAACTGTGGAGATGTGGCACTTAGAGATATGGTCAGTGAGCATGGTGGGATAGGTTGATGCTTGGACTAGATGACCTTAGTGGTCTTTTCCAACCTTGAATTCTTTTCTTCCAACTTTTGGATTTTGTCATTCTAAGATTAAAGACACCTTGTAGCCAGGCATGGTGCTGGAGAGGGCTGCAGTGTGAGGTAGTGGGTCACATATCTGTGAAGGGGCCCCTTACACTGTGGGATGAAGGCCATCCTACTCAACTTAGGGTTTTCCACATAGTTTTTGTTACTGCATAATTTTAGAAGAAAAAATACAGTGAGCATCACATTTACCAACCACCCAACATGGGAACCATTTGGGGAGGAATCCTTGCCTTCATCTGATAGAGACAAGAGATCTTGTGGTTTTATGATTGCTCCTACCCTTACCATAAAGAAAAAAGATAATCTTAAGAATGGTTAAAAAGAGTGGTCGATGTGTAACAAGACAGCCTGCAGGAAGGCATCCTTGCTGTTTTTAGCTCAGCTCATTGCAATGCATGTGGATTCCCTACAAAACTTAGCCAACCCCCTCCCCCCTCCAAAAAAAAAAAAANCTGACCCATAAATAATCGCTTTGGAAGAAGGGTGCAGGCAGCAAAAATGGGTGGTAATTCCTGGGAGTTGTTCTATTTCTAGCTTACACCACACTCTAAAATGACTGGAACCAGTCAAATAGCTTTGTAGATTATTTTCATGAAATATAACTACTCTTGAACTCATTAAAGTTACTCTGCTGTAAATATTGCAGCAAACATAAGCTAGAAAGAGTATGCCACAAAGCTACAAAAATTGTAATATTGAGGAAATGTGAACAGAGATCTCTAACTAGGCTGCTGTAGCAACAGCAGTTCTGCAGGATTTCTCTTTTCCTCCCTTCAAGCTAATTCAAGGCTTCCTAAAGACGTTTGTTATGTGAAGCTTTTGAGACAGCTGGGCCAGTTTACACAGACAAATTAGTTCACTACAGTCATATTATGCGCTGTTTTTTTTTCCCATTTAAAGCAAAAGTGCTGATAACGCTTTTTAAAAAATCCTTCTGTGAGTACTAAACCACAGCACTTGTGAATAAAAGGTGCAGTTACTGGTTGGTTACTTGAAAGGAGGGCATGAAAGATGTTGACAAGGCTGAATATTAGGAAAAATGTCTTCTCAAAAAGGGAGGTGATGCAGTGGCACAGCTGCCCAGGGAGGTGGAGGGGTCACCATCCCTGGAGGTGTTCCAGAACTGTGGAGATGTGGCACTTAGAGATATGGTCAGTGAGCATGGTGGGATAGGTTGATGCTTGGACTAGATGACCTTAGTGGTCTTTTCCAACCTCTTGTAATATTGAGGAAATGTGAACAGAGATCTCTAACTAGGCTGCTGTAGCAACAGCAGTTCTGCAGGATTTCTCTTTCCCTCCCTTCAAGCTAATTCAAGTCTTCCTAAAGACGTTTGTTATGTGAAGCCTTTGAGACAGCTGGGCCAGTTTACACAGACAAATTAGTTCACTACAGTCATATTATGCGCTGTTTTTTTTTCCCATTTAAAGCAAAGGTGCTGATAACGCTTTTTAAAAAATCCTTCTGTGAGTAGTAAACCACAGCACTTGTGCATAAAAGGTGCAGTTACTGGTTGGTTACTTGAAAGGAGGGCATGAAAGATGTTGACGAGGCTGAATATTAGGAAAAATGTCTTCTCAAAAAGGGAGAATATTGAGGAAATGTGAACAGAGATCTCTAACTAGGCTGCTGTAGCAACAGCAGTTCTGCAGGATTTCTCTTTCCCTCCCTTCAAGCTAATTCAAGTCTTCCTAAAGACGTTTGTTATGTGAAGCCTTTGAGACAGCTGGGCCAGTTTACACAGACAAATTAGTTCACTACAGTCATATTATGCGCTGTTTTTTTTTCCCATTTAAAGCAAAGGTGCTGATAACGCTTTTTAAAAAATCCTTCTGTGAGTAGTAAACCACAGCACTTGTGCATAAAAGGTGCAGTTACTGGTTGGTTACTTGAAAGGAGGGCATGAAAGATGTTGACGAGGCTGAATATTAGGAAAAATGTCTTCTCAAAAAGGGAGAATATTGAGGAAATGTGAACAGAGATCTCTAACTAGGCTGCTGTAGCAACAGCAGTTCTGCAGGATTTCTCTTTCCCTCCCTTCAAGCTAATTCAAGTCTTCCTAAAGACGTTTGTTATGTGAAGCCTTTGAGACAGCTGGGCCAGTTTACACAGACAAATTAGTTCACTACAGTCATATTATGCGCTGTTTTTTTTTCCCATTTAAAGCAAAGGTGCTGATAACGCTTTTTAAAAAATCCTTCTGTGAGTAGTAAACCACAGCACTTGTGCATAAAAGGTGCAGTTACTGGTTGGTTACTTGAAAGGAGGGCATGAAAGATGTTGACGAGGCTGAATATTAGGAAAAATGTCTTCTCAAAAAGGGAGAATATTGAGGAAATGTGAACAGAGATCTCTAACTAGGCTGCTGTAGCAACAGCAGTTCTGCAGGATTTCTCTTTCCCTCCCTTCAAGCTAATTCAAGTCTTCCTAAAGACGTTTGTTATGTGAAGCCTTTGAGACAGCTGGGCCAGTTTACACAGACAAATTAGTTCACTACAGTCATATTATGCGCTGTTTTTTTTTCCCATTTAAAGCAAAGGTGCTGATAACGCTTTTTAAAAAATCCTTCTGTGAGTAGTAAACCACAGCACTTGTGCATAAAAGGTGCAGTTACTGGTTGGTTACTTGAAAGGAGGGCATGAAAGATGTTGACGAGGCTGAATATTAGGAAAAATGTCTTCTCAAAAAGGGAGAATATTGAGGAAATGTGAACAGAGATCTCTAACTAGGCTGCTGTAGCAACAGCAGTTCTGCAGGATTTCTCTTTCCCTCCCTTCAAGCTAATTCAAGTCTTCCTAAAGACGTTTGTTATGTGAAGCCTTTGAGACAGCTGGGCCAGTTTACACAGACAAATTAGTTCACTACAGTCATATTATGCGCTGTTTTTTTTTCCCATTTAAAGCAAAGGTGCTGATAACGCTTTTTAAAAAATCCTTCTGTGAGTAGTAAACCACAGCACTTGTGCATAAAAGGTGCAGTTACTGGTTGGTTACTTGAAAGGAGGGCATGAAAGATGTTGACGAGGCTGAATATTAGGAAAAATGTCTTCTCAAAAAGGGAGGTGATGCAGTGGCACAGCTGCCCAGGGAGGTGGAGGGGTCACCATCCCTGGAGGTGTTCCAGAACTGTGGAGATGTGGCACTTAGAGATATGGTCAGTGAGCATGGTGGGATAGGTTGATGCTTGGACTAGATGACCTTAGTGGTCTTTTCCAACCTTGAATTCTTTTCTTCCAACTTTTGGATTTTGTCATTCTAAGATTAAAGACACCTTGTAGCCAGGCATGGTGCTGGAGAGGGCTGCAGTGTGAGGTAGTGGGTCACATATCTGTGAAGGGGCCCCTTACACTGTGGGATGAAGGCCATCCTACTCAACTTAGGGTTTTCCACATAGTTTTTGTTACTGCATAATTTTAGAAGAAAAAATACAGTGAGCATCACATTTACCAACCACCCAACATGGGAACCATTTGGGGAGGAATCCTTGCCTTCATCTGATAGAGACAAGAGATCTTGTGGTTTTATGATTGCTCCTACCCTTACCATAAAGAAAAAAGATAATCTTAAGAATGGTTAAAAAGAGTGGTCGATGTGTAACAAGACAGCCTGCAGGAAGGCATCCTTGCTGTTTTTAGCTCAGCTCATTGCAATGCATGTGGATTCCCTACAAAACTTAGCCAACCCCCTCCCCCCTCCAAAAAAAAAAAAA